>CAMAOC010000121.1:0-145383 GCA_945859555.1 Megachile ligniseca | reverse complement strand
TTATTATTATTCTTGTTACTATTATTATTATCGCTATAACTGTTATTAGTATGCTTATTCTATTGTTATTATCTCTATTACTCTTGTCTTTATCCTTATAACTATTATCATTATCCTTATTATTATTATTATTATCGCTATAACTGTTTATATTATTCTTGTTACTATTATTATTATCCCTATTCCTCTTGTCTTTCTCCTTATAACTATTATTATTATCCTTATTATTATTATTATTATCGCTATAACTGTTATTATTATTCTTATTACTATTGTTGCTATCCGTATTACTCTTGTCTTTATCCATATAACTATTATAATTAATCCTTATTACTATTATTATTATCGCTATAACTGTTATTATTATTCTTATTACTATTATTATTATCGCTATAACTGTTATTATAATTGTTATTACTATTATTATTATCGCTATAACTGTTATTATTATGCTTATTCTATTGTTACTATCCGTATTACTCTTGCCTTTATCCTTATAACTATTATTATTATCGCTATAACTGTTATTATTATCCTTAATGCTATCATTATTATCGCTATAACTGTTATTATTATTCTTGTTACTATTATTATTATCGCTATAACTGTTATTAGTATGCTTATTCTATTGTTACTATCTCTAGTACTCTTGTCTTTATCCTTATAACTATTATCATTATCCTTATTATTATTATTATTATCGCTATAACTGTTAATATTATTCTTGTTACTATTATTATTATCCCTATTCCTCTTGTCTTTCTCCTTATAACTATTATTATTATCCTTATTATTATTATTATTATCGCTATAACTGTTATTATTATCCTTATTACTATTATTATTATCGCTATTCCTCTTGTCTTTCTCCTTATAACTATTATTATTATCGCTATAACTGTTATTATTATTCTTATTACTATTACTATTATCCCTATTCCTCTTGTAGTTATCCTTATTACTATTACTATTATCGCTGTAACTGTTATTATTATGCTTATTCTATTGTTACTATCCGTAGTACTCTTGTAGTTATCCTTATAACTATTATTATTATCCTTATTATTATTATTATTATCGCTATAACTGTTATTATTATCCTTATTACTATTATTATTATCGCTATAACTGTTATTATTATGCTTATTCTATTGTTACTATCCGTATTACTCTTGCCTTTATCATTATAACTATTATTATTATCCTTATTATTATTATTATTATCGCTATAACTGTTATTATTATTCTTGTTACTATTATTATTATCGCTATAACTGTTATTATTATTCTTATTACCATTGTTACTATCCGTATCACTCTTGTCTTTATCCATATAACTATTATTATTAATCCTTATTACTATTATTATTATCGCTATAACTGTTATTATTATGCTTATTCTATTGTTACTATCCGTATTACTATTGCCTTTATCATTATAACTATTATTATTATCCTTATTTTTATTATTGTTATCGGTATAACTGTTATTATTATTCTTGTTACTATTATTATTATAGCTATAACTGTTATTATTATTCTTATTACCATTGTTACTATCCGTATTACTCTTGCCTTTATCATTATAACTATTATTATTATCCTTATAATTATTATTATTATCGCTATAACTGTTGCTATTATTCTTGTTACTATTTTTATTATCCCAATTCCTCTTGTCTTTCTCCTTATTACTATTATTATTATCGCTATAACTGTTATTATTATCCTTATTACTATTATTATTATCGCTATAACTGTTATTATTATTCTTGTTACTATTGTTACTGTCCGTATTACTCTTGCCTTTATCCTTAATACTATTATTATTACCGCTATAACTGTTATTATTATTCTTGTTACTATTATTATTATCCCTATTACTCTTGTCTTTCTCCTTATAACTATTATTATTATCCTTATTATTATTATTATTATTGTCGCTATAACTGTTATTATTATTCTTATTACTATTATTATTATCCCTATTGCCCTTGTCTTTATCCCTATAACTATTATTATTATCCTTATTACTATTATTATTATCGCTATAACTGTTATTATTATGCTTATTCTGTTGTTACTATCTCTATTACTCTTGTCTTTCTCCTCATAACTATTATTATTATCCTTATTATTAATATTATTATCGCTATAACTGTTATTATTATTCTTGTTACTATTATTATTATCGCTATAACTGTTATTAGTATGCTTATTCTATTGTTACTATCTCTATTACTCTTGTCTTTATCCTTATAACTATTATCATTATCCTTATTATTATTATTATTATCGCTATAACTGTTTATATTATTCTTGTTACTATTATTATTATCCCTATTCCTCTTGTCTTTCTCCTTATAACTATTATTATTATCCTTATTATTATTATTATTATCGCTATAACTGTTATTATTATTCTTATTACTATTGTTGCTATCCGTATTACTCTTGTCTTTATCCATATAACTATTATAATTAATCCTTATTACTATTATTATTATCGCTATAACTGTTATTATTATTCTTATTACTATTATTATTATCGCTATAACTGTTATTATAATTGTTATTACTATTATTATTATCGCTATAACTGTTATTATAATTGTTATTACTATTATTATTATCGCTATAACTGTTATTATTAATCCTTATTACTATTATTATTATCGCTATAACTGTTATTATTATTCTTATTACTATTATTATTATCCCTATTGCCCTTGTCTTTATCCCTATAACTATTATTATTATCCCTATTACTATTATTATTATCGCTATAACTGTTATTATTATCCTTAATACTATTATTATTATCGCTATAACTGTTATTATTATGGTTATTCTATTGTTACTATCCCTATTGCTCTTGTCTTTATCCTTATAACTATTATTATTATCCTTATTACTATTATTATTATCGCTATAACTGTTATTATTATTCTTGTTACTATTATTACTGTCCGTATTACTCTTGCCTTTATCCTTAATACTATTATTATTATCGCTATAACTGTTATTATTATTCTTGTTACTATTATATTATACCTATTCCTCTTGTCTTTCTCCTTATAACTATTATTATTATCGCTATAACTGTTATTATTATGCTTATTCTATTGTTACTATCCGTATTACTCTTGCCTTTATCATTATAACTATTATTATTATCCTTATTATTATTATTATTATTATCGCTATAACTGTTATTATTATCCTTATTACTATTATTATTATCGCTATAACTGTTATTATTATGCTTATTCTGTTGTTACTATCTCTATTACTCTTGTCTTTCTCCTTATAACTATTATTATTATCCTTATTATTAATATTATTATCGCTATATCTGTTACTATTATTCTTGTTACTATTATTATTATCCCTATTCCTCTTGTCTTTCTCCTTATAACTATTATTATTATCCCTATTATTTTTATTATTATCGCAATAACTGTTATTATTATTCTTGTTACTATTATTATTATAGCTATAACTGTTATTATTATTCTTATTACCATTGTTACTATCCGTATCACTCTTGTCTTTATCCATATAACTATTATTATTAATCCTTATTACTATTATTATTAGCGCTATAACTGTTATTATTATTCTTATTACTATTATTATTATCGCCATAACTGTTATTATTATGCTTATTCTATTGTTACTATCCGTATTACTCTTGCCTTTATCCTTATAACTATTATTATTATCGCTATAACTGTTATTATTATCCTTAATGCTATTATTATTATCGCTATAACTGTTATTATTATTCTTGTTACTATTATTATTATCGCTATAACTGTTATTAGTATGCTTATTCTATTGTTACTATCTCTATTACTCTTGTCTTTATCCTTATAACTATTATCATTATCCTTATTATTATTATTATTATCGCTATAACTGTTAATATTATTCTTGTTACTATTATTATTATCCCTATTCCTCTTGTCTTTCTCCTTATAACTATTATTATTATCCTTATTATTATTATTATTATCGCTATAACTGTTATTATTATTCTTATTACTATTGTTGCTATCCGTATTACTCTTGTCTTTCTCCTCATAACTATTATTATTATCCTTATTATTAATATTATTATCGCTATAACTGTTACTATTATTCTTGTTACTATTATTATTATCCCTATTCCTCTTGTCTTTCTCCTTATAACTATTATTATTATCCTTATTATTATTATTATTATCGCTATAACTGTTATTATTATTCGTGTTACTATTATTATTATCGCTATAACTGTAATTATTATTCTTATTACCATTGTTACTATCCGTATCACTCTTGTCTTTATCCATATAACTATTATTATTAATCCTTATTACTATTATTATTATCGCTATAACTGTTATTATTATTCTTATTACTATTATTATTATCCCTATTGCCCTTGTCTTTATCCCTATAACTATTATTATTATCCCTATTACTATTATTATTATCGCTATAACTGTTATTATTATGCTTATTCTATTGTTACTATCCGTATTACTATTGCCTTTATCATTATAACTATTATTATTATCCTTATTTTTATTATTATTATCGGTATAACTGTTATTATTATTCTTGTTACTATTATTATTATAGCTATAACTGTAATTATTATTCTTATTACCATTGTTACTATCCGTATTACTCTTGCCTTTATCATTATAACTATTATTATTAATCCTTATTACTATTATTATTATCGCTATAACTGTTATTATTATTCTTATTACTATTATTATTATCCCTATTGCCCTTGTCTTTATCCCTATAACTATTATTATTATCCCTATTACTATTATTATTATCGCTATAACTGTTATTATTATCCTTAATACTATTATTATTATCGCTATAACTGTTATTATTATGGTTATTCTATTGTTACTATCCCTATTGCTCTTGTCTTTATCCTTATAACTATTATTATTAATCCTTATTACTATTATTATTATCGCTATAACTGTTATTTTTATTCTTGTTACTATTATATTATACCTATTCCTCTTGTCTTTCTCCTTATAACTATTATTATTATCGCTATAACTGTTATTATTATTCTTATTACTATTATTATTATCGCTATAACTGTTATTATTATGCTTATTCTATTGTTACTATCCGTATTACTCTTGCCTTTATCATTATAACTATTATTATTATCCTTATTATTATTATTATTATTATCGCTATAACTATTATTATTATCCTTATTATTATTATTATTATCGCTATAACTGTTGTTATTATTCTTGTTACTATTATTATTATCCCTATTCCTCTTGTCTTTCTCCTTATAACTTTTATTATTATCCTTATAATTTATATTATTATCGCTATAACTGTTGCTATTATTCTTGTTACTATTTTTATTATCCCTATTCCTCTTGTCTTTCTCCTTATAACTATTATTATTATCGCTATAACTATTATTATTATCCTTATAATTATTATTATTATCGCTATAACTGTTATTATTATTCTTGTTACTATTATTATTATAGCTATAACTGTTATTATTATTCTTATTACCATTGTTACTATCCGTATCACTCTTGTCTTTATTCATATAACTATTATTATTAATCCTTATTACTATTATTATTATCGCTATAACGGTTATTATTATTGTTATTACTATTATTATTATCGCTATAACTGTTCTTATTATGCTTATTCTATTGTTACTATCCGTATTACTCTTGCCTTTATCCTTATAACTATTATTATTATCGCTATAACTGTTATTATTATCCTTAATACTATTATTATTATCGTTATAACTGTTATTATAATCCTTATTACTATTATTATTATCGCTATAACTGTTATTATTATGCTTATTCTATTGTTACTATCCGTATTACTCTTGCCTTTATCATTATAACTATTATTATTATCCTTATTATTATTATTATTATCGCTATAACTGTTATTATTATCCTTATTACTATTATTATTATCGCTATAACTGTTATTATTATGCTTATTCTATTGTTACTATCCGTATTACTCTTGCCTTTATCATTATAACTATTATTATTATCCTTATTATTATTATTATTATCGCTATAACTGTTATTATTATTCTTGTTACTATTATTATTATCGCTATAACTGTTATTATTATTCTTATTACCATTGTTACTATCCGTATCACTCTTGTCTTTATCCATATAACTATTATTATTAATCCTTATTACTATTATTATTATCGCTATAACTGTTATTATTATGCTTATTCTATTGTTACTATCCGTATTACTATTGCCTTTATCATTATAACTATTATTATTATCCTTATTTTTATTATTATTATCGGTATAACTGTTATTATTATTCTTGTTACTATTATTATTATAGCTATAACTGTTATTATTATTCTTATTACCATTGTTACTATCCGTATTACTCTTGCCTTTATCATTATAACTATTATTATTATCCTTATAATTATTATTATTATCGCTATAACTGTTGCTATTATTCTTGTTACTATTTTTATTATCCCTATTCCTCTTGTCTTTCTCCTTATTACTATTATTATTATCGCTATAACTGTTATTATTATCCTTATTACTATTATTATTATCGCTATAACTGTTATTATTATTCTTGTTACTATTGTTACTGTCCGTATTACTCTTGCCTTTATCCTTAATACTATTATTATTACCGCTATAACTGTTATTATTATTCTTGTTACTATTATTATTATCCCTATTACTCTTGTCTTTCTCCTTATAACTATTATTATTATCCTTATTATTATTATTATTATTGTCGCTATAACTGTTATTATTATTCTTATTACTATTATTATTATCCCTATTGCCCTTGTCTTTATCCCTATAACTATTATTATTATCCTTATTACTATTATTATTATCGCTATAACTGTTATTATCATTCTTGTTACTATTGTTACTGTCCGTATTACTCTTGCCTTTATCCTTAATACTATTATTATTATCGCTATAACTGTTATTATTATGCTTATTCTGTTGTTACTATCTCTATTACTCTTGTCTTTCTCCTCATAACTATTATTATTATCCTTATTATTAATATTATTATCGCTATAACTGTTACTATTATTCTTGTTACTATTATTATTATCCCTATTCCTCTTGTCTTTCTCCTTATAACTATTATTATTATCCTTATTATTATTATTATTATCGCTATAACTGTTATTATTATTCGTGTTACTATTATTATTATCGCTATAACTGTAATTATTATTCTTATTACCATTGTTACTATCCGTATCACTCTTGTCTTTATCCATATAACTATTATTATTAATCCTTATTACTATTATTATTATCGCTATAACTGTTATTATTATTCTTATTACTATTATTATTATCCCTATTGCCCTTGTCTTTATCCCTATAACTATTATTATTATCCCTATTACTATTATTATTATCGCTATAACTGTTATTATTATGCTTATTCTATTGTTACTATCCGTATTACTATTGCCTTTATCATTATAACTATTATTATTATCCTTATTTTTATTATTATTATCGGTATAACTGTTATTATTATTCTTGTTACTATTATTATTATAGCTATAACTGTTATTATTATTCTTATTACCATTGTTACTATCCGTATTACTCTTGCCTTTATCATTATAACTATTATTATTAATCCTTATTACTATTATTATTATCGCTATAACTGTTATTATTATTCTTATTACTATTATTATTATCCCTATTGCCCTTGTCTTTATCCCTATAACTATTATTATTATCCCTATTACTATTATTATTATCGCTATAACTGTTATTATTATCCTTAATACTATTATTATTATCGCTATAACTGTTATTATTATGCTTATTCTATTGTTACTATCCGTATTACTATTGCCTTTATCATTATAACTATTATTATTATCCTTATTTTTATTATTATTATCGGTATAACTGTTATTATTATTCTTGTTACTATTATTATTATAGCTATAACTGTTATTATTATTCTTATTACCATTGTTACTATCCGTATTACTCTTGCCTTTATCATTATAACTATTATTATTAATCCTTATTACTATTATTATTATCGCTATAACTGTTATTATTATTCTTATTACTATTATTATTATCCCTATTGCCCTTGTCTTTATCCCTATAACTATTATTATTATCCCTATTACTATTATTATTATCGCTATAACTGTTATTATTATCCTTAATACTATTATTATTATCGCTATAACTGTTATTATTATGGTTATTCTATTGTTACTATCCCTATTGCTCTTGTCTTTATCCTTATAACTATTATTATTATCCTTATTACTATTATTATTATCGCTATAACTGTTATTATTATTCTTGTTACTATTATTACTGTCCGTATTACTTTTGCCTTTATCCTTAATACTATTATTATTATCGCTATAACTGTTATTATTATTCTTGTTACTATTATATTATACCTATACCTCTTGTCTTTCTCCTTATAACTATTATTATTATCGCTATAACTGTTATTATTATTCTTATTACTATTATTATTATCGCTATAACTGTTATTATTATGCTTATTCTATTGTTACTATCCGTATTACTCTTGCCTTTATCATTATAACTATTATTATTATCCTTATTATTATTATTATTATCGCTATAACTGTTATTATTATCCTTATTACTATTATTATTATCGCTATAACTGTTATTATTATGCTTATTCTGTTGTTACAATCTCTATTACTCTTGTCTTTCTCCTTATAACTATTATTATTATCCTTATTATTAATATTATTATCGCTATAACTGTTACTATTATTCTTGTTACTATTATTATTATCCCTATTCCTCTTGTCTTTCTCCTTATAACTATTATTATTATCCTTATTATTTTTATTATTATCGCTATAACTGTTATTATTATTCTTGTTACTATTATTATTATAGCTATAACTGTTATTATTATTCTTATTACCATTGTTACTATCCGTATCACTCTTGTCTTTATCCATATAACTATTATTATTAATCCTTATTACTATTATTATTATCACTATAACTGTTATTATTATTCTTATTACTATTATTATTATCGCCATAACTGTTATTATTATGCTTATTCTATTGTTACTATCCGTATTACTCTTGCCTTTATCCTTATAACTATTATTATTATCGCTATAACTGTTATTATTATTCTTGTTACTATTATTATTATCGCTATAACTGTTATTAGTATGCTTATTCTATTGTTACTATCTCTATTACTCTTGTCTTTATCCTTATAACTATTAACATTATCCTTACTATTATTATTATTATCGCTATAACTGTTACTATTATTCTTGTTACTATTATTATTATCCTTATTCCTCTTGTCTTTCTCCTTATAACTATTATTATTATCCTTATTATTATTATTATTATCGCTATAACTGTTATTATTATTCTTATTACTATTGTTGCTATCCGTATTACTCTTGTCTTTATCCATATAACTATTATTATTAATCCTTATTACTATTATTATTATCGCTATAACGGTTATTATTATTGTTATTACTATTATTATTATCGCTATAACTGTTCTTATTATGCTTATTCTATTGTTACTATCCGTATTACTCTTGCCTTTATCCTTATAACTATTATTATTATCGCTATAACTGTTATTATTATCCTTAATACTATTATTATTATCGTTATAACTGTTATTATAATCCTTATTACTATTATTATTATCGCTATAACTGTTATTATTATGCTTATTCTATTGTTACTATCCGTATTACTCTTGCCTTTATCATTATAACTATTATTATTATCCTTATTATTATTATTATTATCGCTATAACTGTTATTATTATCCTTATTACTATTATTATTATCGCTATAACTGTTATTATTATGCTTATTCTATTGTTACTATCCGTATTACTCTTGCCTTTATCATTATAACTATTATTATTATCCTTATTATTATTATTATTATCGCTATAACTGTTATTATTATTCTTGTTACTATTATTATTATCGCTATAACTGTTATTATTATTCTTATTACCATTGTTACTATCCGTATCACTCTTGTCTTTATCCATATAACTATTATTATTAATCCTTATTACTATTATTATTATCGCTATAACTGTTATTATTATGCTTATTCTATTGTTACTATCCGTATTACTATTGCCTTTATCATTATAACTATTATTATTATCCTTATTTTCATTATTATTATCGGTATAACTGTTATTATTATTCTTGTTACTATTATTATTATAGCTATAACTGTTATTATTATTCTTATTACCATTGTTACTATCCGTATTACTCTTGCCTTTATCATTATAACTATTATTATTATCCTTATAATTATTATTATTATCGCTATAACTGTTGCTATTATTCTTGTTACTATTTTTATTATCCCTATTCCTCTTGTCTTTCTCCTTATTACTATTATTATTTTCGCTATAACTGTTATTATTATCCTTATTACTATTTTTATTATCGCTATAACTGTTATTATTATTCTTGTTACTATTGTTACTGTCCGTATTACTCTTGCCTTTATCCTTAATACTATTATTATTACCGCTATAACTGTTATTATTATTCTTGTTACTATTATTATTATCCCTATTACTCTTGTCTTTCTCCTTATAACTATTATTATTATCCTTATTATTATTATTATTATTGTCGCTATAACTGTTATTATTATTCTTATTACTATTATTATTATCCCTATTGCCCTTGTCTTTATCCCTATAACTATTATTATTATCCTTATTACTATTATTATTATCGCTATAACTGTTATTATTATTCTTGTTACTATTGTTACTGTCCGTATTACTCTTGCCTTTATCCTTAATACTATTATTATTATCGCTATAACTGTTATTATTATGCTTATTCTGTTGTTACTATCTCTATTACTCTTGTCTTTCTCCTCATAACTATTATTATTATCCTTATTATTAATATTATTATCGCTATAACTGTTACTATTATTCTTGTTACTATTATTATTATCCCTATTCCTCTTATCTTTCTCCTTATAACTATTATTATTATCGCTATAACTGTAATTATTATTCTTATTACCATTGTTACTATCCGTATCACTCTTGTCTTTATCCATATAACTATTATTATTAATCCTTATTACTATTATTATTATCGCTATAACTGTTATTATTATTCTTATTACTATTATTATTATCCCTATTGCCCTTGTCTTTATTCCTATAACTATTATTATTATCCCTATTACTATTATTATTATCGCTATAACTGTTATTATTATCCTTAATACTATTATTATTATCGCTGTAACTGTTATTATTATGGTTATTCTATTGTTACTATCCCTATTGCTCTTGTCTTTATCCTTACAACTATTATTATTATCCTTATTACTATCATTATTATCGCTATAACTGTTATTATTATTCTTGTTACTATTATTACTGTCCGTATTACTCTTGCCTTTATCCTTAATACTATTATTATTATCGCTATAACTGTTATTATTATTCTTGTTACTATTATATTATACCTATTCCTCTTGTCTTTCTCCTTATAACTATTATTATTATCGCTATAACTGTTATTATTATTCTTATTACTATTATTATTATCGCTATAACTGTTATTATTATGCTTATTCTATTGTTACTATCCGTATTACTCTTGCCTTTATCATTATAACTATTATTATTATCCTTATTATTATTATTATTATCCTTATTACTATTATTATTATCGCTATAACTGTTATTATTATGCTTATTCTGTTGTTACAATCTCTATTACTCTTGTCTTTCTCCTCATAACTACTATTATTATCCTTATTACTATTATTATTATCGCTATAACTGTTATTATTATGCTTATTCTATTGTTACTATCCCTATTACTCTTGTCTATATCCATATTACTATTATTATTATCCTTATTACTATTATTATTATCGCTATAACTGTTATTATTATTCTTGTTACTATTATTATTACCGCTATAACTGTTATTATTATTCTTGTTACTATTATTACTATCCCTATTCCTTTTGTCTTTCTCCTTCTAACTATTATTATTATCCTTATTATTATTATTATTATCGCTATAACTGTTGTTATTATTCTTGTTACTATTATTATTATCCCTATTCCTCTTGTCTTTCTCCTTATAACTTTTATTATTATCCTTATAATTATTATTATTATCGCTATAACTGTTGCTATTATTCTTGTTACTATTTTATTATCCCTATTCCTCTTGTCTTTCTCCTTATAACTATTATTATTATCGCTATAACTGTTATTATTATTCTTATTACTATTATTATTATCGCTATAACTGTTATTATTATGGTTATTCTATTGTTACTATCCCTATTACTCTTGTCTTTATCCTTATAACTATTATTATTATCCTTATTATTATTATTATTATCGCTATAACTGTTATTATTATTCTTGTTACTATTATTACTGTCCGTATTACTCTTGCCTTTATCCTTAATACTATTATTATTATCGCTATAACTGTTACTATTATTCTTGTTACTATTATTATTATCCCTATTCCTCTTGTCTTTCTCCTTATAACTATTATTATTATCCTTATTATTTTTATTATTATCGCTATAACTGTTATTATTATTCTTGTTACTATTATTATTATAGCTATAACTGTTATTATTATTCTTATTACCATTGTTACTATCCGTATCACTCTTGTCTTTATCCATATAACTATTATTATTAATCCTTATTACTATTATTATTATCGCTATAACTGTTATTATTATTCTTGTTACTATTATTATTATAGCTATAACTGTTATTATTATTCTTATTACCATTGTTACTATCCGTATCACTCTTGTCTTTATCCATATAACTATTATTATTAATCCTTATTACTATTATTATTATCGCTATAACTGTTATTATTATTCTTATTACTATTATTATTATCGCCATAACTGTTATTATTATGCTTATTCTATTGTTACTATCCGTATTGCTCTTGCCTTTATCATTATAACTATTATTATTATCCTTATTATTATTATTATTATCGCTATAATTGTTATTATTATTCTTATTACTATTATTATTATCCCTATTGCCCTTGTCTTTATCGCTATAAATATTATTATTAATCCTTATTACTATTATTATTATCGCTATAACTGTTATTATTATTCTCATTACTATTATTATTATCCCTATTGCCCTTGTCTTTATCCCTATAACTATTATTATTATCCCTATTACTATTATTATTATCGCTATATCTGTTATTATTATGCTTATTCTATTGTTACTATCTCTATTACTCTTGTCTTTCTCCTTATAACTATTATTATTATCGCTATAACTGTTACTATTATTCTTGTTACTATTATTATTATCCCTATTCCTCTTGTCTTTCTCCTTATAACTATTATTATTATCCTTATTATTATTATTATTATCGCTATTACTGTTATTATTATTCTTATTACCATTGTTACTATCCGTATCACTCTTGTCTTTATCCATATAACTATTATTATTAATCCTTATTACTATTATGATTATCGCTATACCTGTTATTATTATCCTTAATACTATTATTATTATCGCTATAACTGTTATTATTATTCTTGCTACTATTATTATTATCCCCATTCCTCTGGTCTTTCTCCTTATAACTATTATTATTATCGCTATAACTGTTATTATTATCCTTATTACTATTATTATTATCGCTATAACTGTTATTATTATACTTATTCTGTTGTTACAATCTCTATTACTCTTGTCTTTCTCCTCATAACTATTATTATTATCCTTATTACTATTATTATTATCGCTATAACTGTTATTATTATGCTTATTCTATTGTTACTATCCCTATTACTCTTGTCTATATCCATATTACTATTATTATTATCGCTATAACTGTTATTATTATGCTTATTCTGTTGTTACAATCTCTATTACTCTTGTCTTTCTCCTCATAACTATTATTATTATCCTTATTACTATTATTATTATCGCTATAACTGTTATTATTATGCTTATTCTATTGTTACTATCCCTATTACTCTTGTCTATATCCATATTACTATTATTATTATCGCTATAACTGTTATTATTATTCTTGTTACTATTATTACTGTCCGTATTACTCTTGCCTTTTTCCTTAATACTATTATTATTACCGCTATAACTGTTATTATTATTCTTGTTACTATTATTATTATCCCTATTCCTCTTGTCTTTCTCCTTATAACTATTATTATTATCGCTATAACTGTTATTATTATTCGTGTTGCTATTATTATTATCGCTATAACTGTTATTATTATTCTTATTACCATTGTTACTATCCGTATCACCCTTGTCTTTATCCATATAACTATTATTATTAATCCTTATTACTATTATTATTATCGCTATAACTGTTATTATTATTCTTATTACTATTATTATTATCGCTATAACTGTTATTATTATGCTTATTCTATTGTTACTATCCGTATTACTCTTGCCTTTATCATTATAACTATTATTATTATCCTTATTATTATTATTATTATCGCTATAACTGTTATTATTATTCTTATCACCATTGTTACTATCCGTATCACTCTTGTCTTTATCCATATAACTATTATTATTAATCCTTATTACTATTATTATTATCGCTATACCTGTTATTATTATCCTTATTACTATTATTATTATCGCTATAACTGTTATTATTATTCTTGCTACTATTATTATTATCCCTATTCCTCTTGTCTATATCCTTATAACTATTATTATTATCCTTATTACTATTATTATTATCGCTACAACTGGTATTATTATTCTTGTTACTATTAATACTGTCCGTATTACTCTTGCCTTTATCCTTAATACTATTATTATTATCGCTATAACTGTTATTATTATTCTTGTTACTACTATTATTACCCCTATTCCTCTTGTCTTTCTCCTTATAACTATTATTATTATCGCTATTACTGTTATTATTATGATTAATACTATTATTATTATCGCTATAACTGTTATTATTATTCTTATTACTATTATTATTATCGCTATAACTGTTATTATAATTGTTATTACTATTATTATTATCGCTATAACTGTTATTATTATGCTTATTCTATTGTTACTATCCGTATTACTCTTGCCTTTATCCTTATAACTATTATTATTATCGTTATAACTGTTATTATTATCCTTAACGCTATTATTATTATCGCTATAACTGTTATTATTATTCTTGTTACTATTATTATTATCGCTATAACTGTTACTAGTATGCTTATTCTATTGTTACCATCTCTATTACTCTTGTCTTTATCCTTATAACTATTATCATTATCCTTATTATTATTATTATTATCGCTATAACTGTTACTATTATTCTTGTTACTATTATTATTATCCCTATTCCTCTTGTCTTTCTCCTTATAACTATTATTATTATTATCGCTATAACTGTTATTATTATTCGTATTACTATTATTATTATCGCTATAACTGTTATTATAATTGTTATTACTATTATTATTACCGCTATAACTGTTATTATTATGCTTATTCTATTGTTACTATCCGTATTACTCTTGCCTTTATCCTTATAACTATTATTATTATCGCTATAACTGTTATTATTATCCTTAATGCTATTATTATTATCGCTATAACTGTTATTATTATTCTTGTTACTATTATTATTATCGCTATAACTGTTATTAGTATGCTTATTCTATTGTTACTATCTCTATTACTCTTGTCTTTATCCTTATAACTATTATCATTATCCTTATTATTATTATTATTATCGCTATAACTGTTACTATTATTCTTGTTACTATTATTATTATCCCTATTCCTCTTGTCTTTCTCCTTATAACTATTATTATTATCCTTATTATTATTATTATTATCGCTATAACTGTTATTATTATTCTTATTACTATTATTATTATCGCTATAACGGTTATTATTATTGTTATTGCTATTATTATTATCGCTATAACTGTTCTTATTATGCTTATTCTATTGTTACTATCCGTATTACTCTTGCCTTTATCATTATAACTATTATTATTATCCTTATTATTATTATTATTATCGCTATAACTGTTATTATTATCCTTATTACTATTATTATTATCGCTATAACTGTTATTATTATGCTTATTCTATTGTTACTATCCGTATTACTCTTGCCTTTATCATTATAACTATTATTATTATCCTTATTATTATTATTATTATCGCTATAACTGTTATTATTATTCTTGTTACTATTATTATTATCGCTATAACTGTTATTATTATTCTTATCACCATTGTTACTATCCGTATCACTCTTGTCTTTATCCATATAACTATTATTATTAATCCTTATTACTATTATTATTATCGCTATACCTGTTATTATTATCCTTATTACTATTATTATTATCGCTATAACTGTTATTATTATTCTTGCTACTATTATTATTATCCCTATTCCTCTTCTCTATATCCTTATAACTATTATTATTATCCTTAATACTATTATTATTATCGCTATAACTGTTATTATTATTCTTGTTACTATTGTTACTCTCCGTATTACTCTTGCCTTTATCCTTAATACTATTATTATTATCCTTATTATTATTATTTTTATCGCTATAACTGTTACTCTTATTCTTGTTACTATTATTATTATCCCTATTCCTCTTGTATTTATCCTTATAACTATTATTATTATCGCTATGACTGTTACTATTATGTTTATTCTATTGTTACTATCCGTATTACTCTTGCCTTTATCATTATAACTACTATTATTATCGCTATAACCGTTATTATTATTCTTATTACAATTACTATTATCACTATTCCTTTTGTATTTATCCTTATAACTATTATTATTATCCTTCTTATTATTATTATTATCGCTATAACTGTTATTATTATGCTTATTCTATTGTTACTATCCGTATTACTCTTGCCTTTATCCTTAGTACTATTATTATTATCGCTATAACTGTTATTATTATTCTTGCTACTATTATTATTATCCCTATTCCTCTTGTCTTTCTCCTTATAACTATTATTATTATGCTTATTATTATTATTATTATCGCTATAACTGTTACTATTATTCTTGTTACTATTATTATTATCCCTATTCTTCTTGTCTTTCTCCTTATAACTATTATTAATATCCTTATTATTATTATTATTATCGCTATAACTGTTATTATTATTCTTGTTACTATTATTATTATCGCTATAACTGTTATTATTATTCTTATTACTATTGTTGCTATCCGTATTACTCTTGCCTTTATCATTATAACTATTATCATTATCCTCATAATTATTATTATTATCGCTATAACTGTTGCTATTACTCTTGTTACTATTTTTATTATCCCTATTCCTCTTGTCTTTCTCCTTATAACTACTATTATTATCGCTATAACTGCTATTATTATTCTTATTACTATTATTATTATCGCTATAACTGTTATTATTATGCTTATTCTATTGTTACTATCCGTATTACTCTTGCCTTTATCATTATAACTATTATTATTATCCTTATTATTATTATTATTATCGCTATAACTGTTATTATTATCCTTATTACTATTATTATTATCGCTATTCCTGTTGTCTTTCTCCTTATAACTATTATTATTATCGCTATAACTGTTATTATTATGCTTATTCTATTGTTACTATCCCTATTACTCTTGTCGATATCCTTATAACTATTATTATTATCCTTAATACTATTATTATTATCGCTATAACTGTTATTATTATTCTTGTTACTACTATTATTACCCCTATTCCTCTTGTCTTTCTCCTTATAACTATTATTATTGTCGCTATAACTGTTATTATTATGCTTAATACTATTATTATTATCGCTATAACTGTTATTATTATTCTTATTACTATTATTATTATCGCTATAACTGTTATTATAATTGTTATTACTATTATTATTATCGCTATAACTGTTATTATTATCCTTATTACTATTATTATTATCGCTATAACTGTTATTATTATCCTTATTACTATTATTATTATCGCTATAACTGTTATTATTATGCTGATTCTATTGTTACAATCTCTATTACTCTTGTCTTTATCCTTATAACTATTATCATTATCCTTATGGCTGTTATTATTATCGCTATAACTGTTATTATTATTCTTGTTACTATTATTACTGTCCGTATTACTCTTGCCTTTATCCTTAGTACTATTATTATTATCGCTATAACTGTTATTATTATTCTTGCTACTATTATTATTATCCCTATTCCTCTTGTCTTTCTCCTTATAACTATTATTATTATCCTTATTATTATTATTATTATCGCTATAACTGTTATTATTATCCTTATTACTATTATTATTATCGCTATTCCTGTTGTCTTTCTCCTTATAACTATTATTATTATCGCTATAACTGTTATTATTATTCTTGTTACTATTATTATTATCGCTATAACTGTTATTATTATTCTTGTTACTATTATTATTATCCCTATTCCTCTTGTCTTTCTCCTTATAACTATTATTATTATCGCTATAACTGTTATTATTATTCTTATTACTATTACTATTATCCCTACTCCTCTTGTAGTTATCCTTATAACTATTATTATTATCCTTATTATTATTATTATTATCGCTATAACTGTTATTATAATCCTTAATACTATTATTATTATCGCTATAACTGTTATTATTATGCTGATTCTATTGTTACTATCTCTATTACTCTTGTCTTTATCCTTATAACTATTATCATTATCCTTATGGCTGTTATTATTATCGCTATAACTGTTATTATTATTCTTGTTACTATTATTACTGTCCGTATTACTCTTGCCTTTATCCTTAGTACTATTATTATTATCGCTATAACTGTTATTATTATTCTTGCTACTATTATTATAATCCCTATTCCTCTTGTCTTTCTCCTTATAACTATTATTATTATCCTTAGTACTATTATTATTATCGCTATACCTGTTATTATTATTCTTGTTACTATTATTATTATCCCTATTCCTCTTGTCTTTCTCCTTATAACTATTATTATTATCCTTATTATTATTATTATTATCGCTATAACTGTTATTATTATTCTTATTACTATTACTATTAACCGTATTCCTCTTGTCTTTATCCTTATAACTATTATTATTATCCTTATTATTATTGTTATTATTATCGCTATAACTGTTATTATTATCCTTATTACTATTATTATTATCGCTATGACTGTTATTATTATGTTTATTCTATTGTTACTATCCGTATTACTCTTGCCTTTATCATTATAACTACTATTATTATCGCTATATCCGTTATTATTATTCTTATTACAATTACTATTATCCCTATTCCTCTTGTATTTATACTTATAACTATTATTATTAACCTTATTATTATTATTATTATCGCTATAACTGTTATTATTATCCTTATTACTATTATTATTATCGCTATAACTGTTATTATTATGCTGATTCTATTGTTACAATCTCTATTACTCTTGTCTTTATCCTTATAACTATTATCATTATCCTTATGGCTGTTATTATTATCGCTATAACTGTTATTATTATTCTTGTTACTATTATTACTGTCCGTATTACTCTTGCCTTTATCCTTAGTACTATTATTATTATCGCTATAACTGTTATTATTATTCTTGCTACTATTATTATTATCCCTATTCCTCTTGTCTTTCTCCTTATAACTATTATTATTATCCTTATTATTATTATTATTATCGCTATAACTGTTATTATTATCCTTATTACTATTATTATTATCGCTATTCCTGTTGTCTTTCTCCTTATAACTATTATTATTATCGCTATAACTGTTATTATTATCCTTATTACTATTATTATTATCGCTATTCCTGTTGTCTTTCTCCTTATAACTATTATTATTATCGCTATAACTGTTATTATTATGCTTAATACTATTATTATTATCGCTATAACTGTTATTATTATTCTTATTACTATTATTATTATCGCTATAACTGTTATTATAATTGTTATTACTATTATTATTATCGCTATAACTGTTATTATTATCCTTATTACTATTATTATTATCGCTATAACTGTTATTATTATCCTTATTACTATTATTATTATCGCTATAACTGTTATTATTATGCTGATTCTATTGTTACAATCTCTATTACTCTTGTCTTTATCCTTATAACTATTATCATTATCCTTATGGCTGTTATTATTATCGCTATAACTGTTATTATTATTCTTGTTACTATTATTACTGTCCGTATTACTCTTGCCTTTATCCTTAGTACTATTATTATTATCGCTATAACTGTTATTATTATTCTTGCTACTATTATTATTATCCCTATTCCTCTTGTCTTTCTCCTTATAACTATTATTATTATCCTTATTATTATTATTATTATCGCTATAACTGTTATTATTATCCTTATTACTATTATTATTATCGCTATTCCTGTTGTCTTTCTCCTTATAACTATTATTATTATCGCTATAACTGTTATTATTATTCTTGTTACTATTATTACTGTCCGTATTACTCTTGCCTTTTTCCTTAATACTATTATTATTACCGCTATAACTGTTATTATTATTCTTGTTACTATTATTATTATCCCTATTCCTCTTGTCTTTCTCCTTATAACTATTATTATTATCGCTATAACTGTTATTATTATTCGTGTTGCTATTATTATTATCGCTATAACTGTTATTATTATTCTTATTACCATTGTTACTATCCGTATCACCCTTGTCTTTATCCATATAACTATTATTATTAATCCTTATTACTATTATTATTATCGCTATAACTGTTATTATTATTCTTATTACTATTATTATTATCGCTATAACTGTTATTATTATGCTTATTCTATTGTTACTATCCGTATTACTCTTGCCTTTATCATTATAACTATTATTATTATCCTTATTATTATTATTATTATCGCTATAACTGTTATTATTATTCTTATCACCATTGTTACTATCCGTATCACTCTTGTCTTTATCCATATAACTATTATTATTAATCCTTATTACTATTATTATTATCGCTATACCTGTTATTATTATCCTTATTACTATTATTATTATCGCTATAACTGTTATTATTATTCTTGCTACTATTATTATTATCCCTATTCCTCTTGTCTATATCCTTATAACTATTATTATTATCCTTATTACTATTATTATTATCGCTACAACTGGTATTATTATTCTTGTTACTATTAATACTGTCCGTATTACTCTTGCCTTTATCCTTAATACTATTATTATTATCGCTATAACTGTTATTATTATTCTTGTTACTACTATTATTACCCCTATTCCTCTTGTCTTTCTCCTTATAACTATTATTATTATCGCTATTACTGTTATTATTATGATTAATACTATTATTATTATCGCTATAACTGTTATTATTATTCTTATTACTATTATTATTATCGCTATAACTGTTATTATAATTGTTATTACTATTATTATTATCGCTATAACTGTTATTATTATGCTTATTCTATTGTTACTATCCGTATTACTCTTGCCTTTATCCTTATAACTATTATTATTATCGTTATAACTGTTATTATTATCCTTAACGCTATTATTATTATCGCTATAACTGTTATTATTATTCTTGTTACTATTATTATTATCGCTATAACTGTTACTAGTATGCTTATTCTATTGTTACTATCTCTATTACTCTTGTCTTTATCCTTATAACTATTATCATTATCCTTATTATTATTATTATTATCGCTATAACTGTTACTATTATTCTTGTTACTATTATTATTATCCCTATTCCTCTTGTCTTTCTCCTTATAACTATTATTATTATTATCGCTATAACTGTTATTATTATTCGTATTACTATTATTATTATCGCTATAACTGTTATTATAATTGTTATTACTATTATTATTACCGCTATAACTGTTATTATTATGCTTATTCTATTGTTACTATCCGTATTACTCTTGCCTTTATCCTTATAACTATTATTATTATCGCTATAACTGTTATTATTATCCTTAATGCTATTATTATTATCGCTATAACTGTTATTATTATTCTTGTTACTATTATTATTATCGCTATAACTGTTATTAGTATGTTTATTCTATTGTTACTATCTCTATTACTCTTGTCTTTATCCTTATAACTATTATCATTATCCTTATTATTATTATTATTATCGCTATAACTGTTACTATTATTCTTGTTACTATTATTATTATCCCTATTCCTCTTGTCTTTCTCCTTATAACTATTATTATTATCCTTATTATTATTATTATTATCGCTATAACTGTTATTATTATTCTTATTACTATTGTTGCTATCCGTATTACTCTTGTCTTTATCCATATAACTATTATTATTAATCCTTATTACTATTATTATTATCGCTATAACGGTTATTATTATTGTTATTGCTATTATTATTATCGCTATAACTGTTCTTATTATGCTTATTCTATTGTTACTATCCGTATTACTCTTGCCTTTATCATTATAACTATTATTATTATCCTTATTATTATTATTATTATCGCTATAACTGTTATTATTATCCTTATTACTATTATTATTATCGCTATAACTGTTATTATTATGCTTATTCTATTGTTACTATCCGTATTACTCTTGCCTTTATCATTATAACTATTATTATTATCCTTATTATTATTATTATTATCGCTATAACTGTTATTATTATTCTTGTTACTATTATTATTATCGCTATAACTGTTATTATTATTCTTATCACCATTGTTACTATCCGTATCACTCTTGTCTTTATCCATATAACTATTATTATTAATCCTTATTACTATTATTATTATCGCTATACCTGTTATTATTATCCTTATTACTATTATTATTATCGCTATAACTGTTATTATTATTCTTGCTACTATTATTATTATCCCTATTCCTCTTCTCTATATCCTTATAACTATTATTATTATCCTTAATACTATTATTATTATCGCTATAACTGTTATTATTATTCTTGTTACTATTGTTACTCTCCGTATTACTCTTGCCTTTATCCTTAATACTATTATTATTATCCTTATTATTATTATTTTTATCGCTATAACTGTTACTCTTATTCTTGTTACTATTATTATTATCCCTATTCCTCTTGTATTTATCCTTATAACTATTATTATTATCGCTATGACTGTTACTATTATGTTTATTCTATTGTTACTATTCGTATTACTCCTGCCTTTATCATTATAACTATTATTATTATCCTTATTATTATTATTATTATCGCTATAACTGTTATTATTATCCTTATTACTATTATTATTATCGCTATTCCTGTTGTCTTTCTCCTTATAACTATTATTATTATCGCTATAACTGTTATTATTATGCTTATTCTATTGTTACTATCCCTATTACTCTTGTCGATATCCTTATAACTATTATTATTATCCTTAATACTATTATTATTATCGCTATGACTGTTATTATTATTCTTGTTACTACTATTATTACCCCTATTCCTCTTGTCTTTCTCCTTATAACTATTATTATTGTCGCTATAACTGTTATTATTATGCTTAATACTATTATTATTATCGCTATAACTGTTATTATTATTCTTATTACTATTATTATTATCGCTATAACTGTTATTATAATTGTTATTACTATTATTATTATCGCTATAACTGTTATTATTATCCTTATTACTATTATTATTATCGCTATAACTGTTATTATTATCCTTATTACTATTATTATTATCGCTATAACTGTTATTATTATGCTGATTCTATTGTTACAATCTCTATTACTCTTGTCTTTATCCTTATAACTATTATCATTATCCTTATGGCTGTTATTATTATCGCTATAACTGTTATTATTATTCTTGTTACTATTATTACTGTCCGTATTACTCTTGCCTTTATCCTTAGTACTATTATTATTATCGCTATAACTGTTATTATTATTCTTGCTACTATTATTATTATCCCTATTCCTCTTGTCTTTCTCCTTATAACTATTATTATTATCCTTATTATTATTATTATTATCGCTATAACTGTTATTATTATCCTTATTACTATTATTATTATCGCTATTCCTGTTGTCTTTCTCCTTATAACTATTATTATTATCGCTATAACTGTTATTATTATTCTTGTTACTATTATTATTATCGCTATAACTGTTATTATTATTCTTGTTACTATTATTATTATCCCTATTCCTCTTGTCTTTCTCCTTATAACTATTATTATTATCGCTATAACTGTTATTATTATTCTTATTACTATTACTATTATCCCTACTCCTCTTGTAGTTATCCTTATAACTATTATTATTATCCTTATTATTATTATTATTATCGCTATAACTGTTATTATAATCCTTAATACTATTATTATTATCGCTATAACTGTTATTATTATGCTGATTCTATTGTTACTATCTCTATTACTCTTGTCTTTATCCTTATAACTATTATCATTATCCTTATGGCTGTTATTATTATCGCTATAACTGTTATTATTATTCTTGTTACTATTATTACTGTCCGTATTACTCTTGCCTTTATCCTTAGTACTATTATTATTATCGCTATAACTGTTATTATTATTCTTGCTACTATTATTATAATCCCTATTCCTCTTGTCTTTCTCCTTATAACTATTATTATTATCCTTAGTACTATTATTATTATCGCTATACCTGTTATTATTATTCTTGTTACTATTATTATTATCCCTATTCCTCTTGTCTTTCTCCTTATAACTATTATTATTATCCTTATTATTATTATTATTATCGCTATAACTGTTATTATTATTCTTATTACTATTACTATTAACCGTATTCCTCTTGTCTTTATCCTTATAACTATTATTATTATCCTTATTATTATTGTTATTATTATCGCTATAACTGTTATTATTATCCTTATTACTATTATTATTATCGCTATGACTGTTATTATTATGTTTATTCTATTGTTACTATCCGTATTACTCTTGCCTTTATCATTATAACTACTATTATCATCGCTATATCCGTTATTATTATTCTTATTACAATTACTATTATCCCTATTCCTCTTGTATTTATACTTATAACTATTATTATTATCCTTATTATTATTATTATTATCGCTATAACTGTTATTATTATCCTTATTACTATTATTATTATCGCTATAACTGTTATTATTATGCTGATTCTATTGTTACAATCTCTATTACTCTTGTCTTTATCCTTATAACTATTATCATTATCCTTATGGCTGTTATTATTATCGCTATAACTGTTATTATTATTCTTGTTACTATTATTACTGTCCGTATTACTCTTGCCTTTATCCTTAGTACTATTATTATTATCGCTATAACTGTTATTATTATTCTTGCTACTATTATTATTATCCCTATTCCTCTTGTCTTTCTCCTTATAACTATTATTATTATCCTTATTATTATTATTATTATCGCTATAACTGTTATTATTATCCTTATTACTATTATTATTATCGCTATTCCTGTTGTCTTTCTCCTTATAACTATTATTATTATCGCTGTAACTGTTATTATTATCCTTATTACTATTATTATTATCGCTATTCCTGTTGTCTTTCTCCTTATAACTATTATTATTATCGCTATAACTGTTATTATTATGCTTATTCTATTGTTACTATCCCTATTACTCTTGTCGATATCCTTATAACTATTATTATTATCCTTAATACTATTATTATTATCGCTATAACTGTTATTATTATTCTTGTTACTACTATTATTACCCCTATTCCTCTTGTCTTTCTCCTTATAACTATTATTATTGTCGCTATAACTGTTATTATTATGCTTAATACTATTATTATTATCGCTATAACTGTTATTATTATTCTTATTACTATTATTATTATCGCTATAACTGTTATTATAATTGTTATTACTATTATTATTATCGCTATAACTGTTATTATTATCCTTATTACTATTATTATTATCGCTATAACTGTTATTATTATCCTTATTACTATTATTATTATCGCTATAACTGTTATTATTATGCTGATTCTATTGTTACAATCTCTATTACTCTTGTCTTTATCCTTATAACTATTATCATTATCCTTATGGCTGTTATTATTATCGCTATAACTGTTATTATTATTCTTGTTACTATTATTACTGTCCGTATTACTCTTGCCTTTATCCTTAGTACTATTATTATTATCGCTATAACTGTTATTATTATTCTTGCTACTATTATTATTATCCCTATTCCTCTTGTCTTTCTCCTTATAACTATTATTATTATCCTTATTATTATTATTATTATCGCTATAACTGTTATTATTATCCTTATTACTATTATTATTATCGCTATTCCTGTTGTCTTTCTCCTTATAACTATTATTATTATCGCTATAACTGTTATTATTATTCTTGTTACTATTATTATTATCGCTATAACTGTTATTATTATTCTTGTTACTATTATTATTATCCCTATTCCTCTTGTCTTTCTCCTTATAACTATTATTATTATCGCTATAACTGTTATTATTATTCTTATTACTATTACTATTATCCCTACTCCTCTTGTAGTTATCCTTATAACTATTATTATTATCCTTATTATTATTATTATTATCGCTATAACTGTTATTATAATCCTTAATACTATTATTATTATCGCTATAACTGTTATTATTATGCTGATTCTATTGTTACTATCTCTATTACTCTTGTCTTTATCCTTATAACTATTATCATTATCCTTATGGCTGTTATTATTATCGCTATAACTGTTATTATTATTCTTGTTACTATTATTACTGTCCGTATTACTCTTGCCTTTATCCTTAGTACTATTATTATTATCGCTATAACTGTTATTATTATTCTTGCTACTATTATTATAATCCCTATTCCTCTTGTCTTTCTCCTTATAACTATTATTATTATCCTTAGTACTATTATTATTATCGCTATACCTGTTATTATTATTCTTGTTACTATTATTATTATCCCTATTCCTCTTGTCTTTCTCCTTATAACTATTATTATTATCCTTATTATTATTATTATTATCGCTATAACTGTTATTATTATTCTTATTACTATTACTATTAACCGTATTCCTCTTGTCTTTATCCTTATAACTATTATTATTATCCTTATTATTATTGTTATTATTATCGCTATAACTGTTATTATTATCCTTATTACTATTATTATTATCGCTATGACTGTTATTATTATGTTTATTCTATTGTTACTATCCGTATTACTCTTGCCTTTATCATTATAACTACTATTATTATCGCTATATCCGTTATTATTATTCTTATTACAATTACTATTATCCCTATTCCTCTTGTATTTATACTTATAACTATTATTATTATCCTTATTATTATTATTATTATCGCTATAACTGTTATTATTATCCTTATTACTATTATTATTATCGCTATAACTGTTATTATTATGCTGATTCTATTGTTACAATCTCTATTACTCTTGTCTTTATCCTTATAACTATTATCATTAACCTTATGGCTGTTATTATTATCGCTATAACTGTTATTATTATTCTTGTTACTATTATTACTGTCCGTATTACTCTTGCCTTTATCCTTAGTACTATTATTATTATCGCTATAACTGTTATTATTATTCTTGCTACTATTATTATTATCCCTATTCCTCTTGTCTTTCTCCTTATAACTATTATTATTATCCTTATTATTATTATTATTATCGCTATAACTGTTATTATTATCCTTATTACTATTATTATTATCGCTATTCCTGTTGTCTTTCTCCTTATAACTATTATTATTATCGCTATAACTGTTATTATTATTCTTGTTACTATTATTATTATCGCTATAACTGTTATTATTATGCTTATTCTATTGTTACTATCCCTATTACTCTTGTCTATATCCTTATAACTATTATTATTATCCTTAATACTATTATTATTATCGCTATAACTGTTATTATTATTCTTGTTACTACTATTATTACCCCTATTCCTCTTGTCTTTCTCCTTATAACTATTATTATTGTCGCTATAACTGTTATTATTATGCTTAATACTATTATTATTATCGCTATAACTGTTATTATTATTCTTATTACTATTATTATTATCGCTATAACTGTTATTATAATTGTTATTACTATTATTATTATCGCTATAACTGTTTTATTATCCTTATTACTATTATTATTATCGCTATAACAGTTATTATTATGCTTATTCTATTGTTACTATCTCTATTACTCTTGTCTTTATCCTTATAACTATTATCATTATCCTTATGGCTGTTATTATTATCGCTATAACTGTTATTATTATTCTTGTTACTATTATTACTGTCCGTATTACTCTTGCCTTTATCCTTAGTACTATTATTATTATCGCTATAACTGTTATTATTATTCTTGCTACTATTATTATTATCCCTATTCCTCTTGTCTTTCTCCTTATAACTATTATTATTATCCTTAGTACTATTATTATTATCGCTATAACTGTTATTATTATTCTTGCTACTATTATTATTATCGCTATAACTGTTATTATTATCCTTATTCTATTGTTACTATCCTTATAACTATTATTATTATCCTTATTATTATTATTATTATTATTATTATCGCTATAACTGTTATTATTATCCTTATTACTATTATTATTATCGCTATGACTGTTACTATTATGTTTATTCTATTGTTACTATCCGTATTACTCTTGCCTTTATCATTATAACTACTATTATTATCGCTATAACCGTTATTATTATTCTTATTACAATTACTATTATCCCTATTCCTCTTGTATTTATCCTTATAGCTATTATTATTATCCTTATTATTATTATTATTATCGCTATAACTGTTATTATTATGCTTATTCTATTGTTACTATCCGTATTACTCTTGCCTTTATCCTTATAACTATTATCATTATCCTTATTACTATTATTATTATCGCTATAACTGTTATTATTATTCTTGTTACTATTGTTATTATCCCTATTCCTCTTGTCTTTCTCCTTATAACTATTATTATTATCGCTATAACTGTTATTATTATTCTTATTACTATTACTATTATCCCTATTCCTCTTGTATTTATCCTTATAACTATTATTATTATCCTTATTATTATTATTATTATCCCTATAACTGTTATTATTATTGTTGTTACTATTATTATTATCCCTATTCCTCTTGTCTTTCTCCTTATAACTATTATTATTATCGCTATAACTGTTATTATTATCCTTGATACTATTATTATTATCGCTATAACTGTTATTATTAACTTAATACTATTATTATTATCGCTATACCTGTTATTATTATTTTTGTTACTATTATTAGTATCCCTATTCCTCTTGTCTTTCTCATTATAACTATTATTATTATCCTTATTATTATTATTATTATCGCTATAAGTGTTATTATTATTCTTGTTACTATTATTATTATCGCTATAACTGTTATTATTATTCTTATTACTATTGTTGCTATCCGTATAACTCTTGTCTTTATCCATATAACTATTATTATTAATCCTTATTACTATTATTAGTATCGCTATAACGGTTATTATTATTGTTATTACTATTATTATTATCGCTATTCCTGTTGTCTTTCTCCTTATAACTATTATTATTATCGCTATAACTGTTATTATTATTCTTGTTACTATTATTATTATCGCTATAACTGTTATTATTATGCTTATTCTATTGTTACTATCCCTATTACTCTTGTCTATATCCTTATAACTATTATTATTATCCTTAATACTATTATTATTATCGCTATAACTGTTATTATTATTCTTGTTACTACTATTATTACCCCTATTCCTCTTGTCTTTCTCCTTATAACTATTATTATTGTCGCTATAACTGTTATTATTATGCTTAATACTATTATTATTATCGCTATAACTGTTATTATTATTCTTATTACTATTATTATTATCGCTATAACTGTTATTATAATTGTTATTACTATTATTATTATCGCTATAACTGTTTTATTATCCTTATTACTATTATTATTATCGCTATAACAGTTATTATTATGCTTATTCTATTGTTACTATCTCTATTACTCTTGTCTTTATCCTTATAACTATTATCATTATCCTTATGGCTGTTATTATTATCGCTATAACTGTTATTATTATTCTTGTTACTATTATTACTGTCCGTATTACTCTTGCCTTTATCCTTAGTACTATTATTATTATCGCTATAACTGTTATTATTATTCTTGCTACTATTATTATTATCCCTATTCCTCTTGTCTTTCTCCTTATAACTATTATTATTATCCTTAGTACTATTATTATTATCGCTATAACTGTTATTATTATTCTTGCTACTATTATTATTATCGCTATAACTGTTATTATTATCCTTATTCTATTGTTACTATCCTTATAACTATTATTATTATCCTTATTATTATTATTATTATTATTATTATCGCTATAACTGTTATTATTATCCTTATTACTATTATTATTATCGCTATGACTGTTACTATTATGTTTATTCTATTGTTACTATCCGTATTACTCTTGCCTTTATCATTATAACTACTATTATTATCGCTATAACCGTTATTATTATTCTTATTACAATTACTGTTATCCCTATTCCTCTTGTATTTATCCTTATAGCTATTATTATTATCCTTATTATTATTATTATTATCGCTATAACTGTTATTATTATGCTTATTCTATTGTTACTATCCGTATTACTCTTGCCTTTATCCTTATAACTATTATCATTATCCTTATTACTATTATTATTATCGCTATAACTGTTATTATTATTCTTGTTACTATTGTTATTATCCCTATTCCTCTTGTCTTTCTCCTTATAACTATTATTATTATCGCTATAACTGTTATTATTATTCTTATTACTATTACTATTATCCCTATTCCTCTTGTATTTATCCTTATAACTATTATTATTATCCTTATTATTATTATTATTATCCCTATAACTGTTATTATTATTGTTGTTACTATTATTATTATCCCTATTCCTCTTGTCTTTCTCCTTATAACTATTATTATTATCGCTATAACTGTTATTATTATCCTTGATACTATTATTATTATCGCTATAACTGTTATTATTAACTTAATACTATTATTATTATCGCTATACCTGTTATTATTATTTTTGTTACTATTATTAGTATCCCTATTCCTCTTGTCTTTCTCATTATAACTATTATTATTATCCTTATTATTATTATTATTATCGCTATAAGTGTTATTATTATTCTTGTTACTATTATTATTATCGCTATAACTGTTATTATTATTCTTATTACTATTGTTGCTATCCGTATAACTCTTGTCTTTATCCATATAACTATTATTATTAATCCTTATTACTATTATTAGTATCGCTATAACGGTTATTATTATTGTTATTACTATTATTATTATCGCTATAACTGTTATTATTATCCTTATTCTATTGTTACTATCCGTATTACTCTTGTCTTTATCCTTATAACTATTATTATTATCGCTAATAACTGTTGCTATTATTCTTGTTACTATTTTTATTATCCCTATTCCTCTTGTCTTTCTCCTTATAACTATTATTATTATCGCTATAACTGTTATTATTATTCTTATTACCATTGTTACTATCCGTATCACTCTTGTCTTTATCCATATAACTATTATTATTAATCCTTATTACTATTATTATTATCGCTATAACTGTTATTATTATTCTTGTTACTATTGTTACTCTCCGTATTACTCTTGCCTTTATCCTTAATACTATTATTAATACCGCTATAACTGTTATTATTATTCTTGTTACTATTATTATTATCCCTATTCCTCTTGTCTTTCTCCTTATAACTATTATTATTATCCTTGATACTATTATATTTATCGCTATAACAGTTATTATTAACTTAATACTATTATTATTATCGCTATACCTGTTATTATTATTCTTGTTACTATTATTATTATCCCTATTCCTCTTGTCTTTCTCCTTATAACTATTATTATTATCCTTATTATTATTATTATTATCGCTATAACTGTTATTATTATTCTCGTTACTATTATTATTATCGCTATAACTGTTATTATTATTCTTATAACTATTGTTGCTATCCGTATTACTCTTGTCTTTATCCATATAACTATTATTATTAATCCTTATTACTATTATTATTATCGCTATAACGGTTATTATTATTGTTATTACTATTATTATTATCGCTATAACTGTTATTATTATCCTTATTCTATTGTTACTATCCGTATTACTCTTGCCTTTATCATTATAACTATTATTATTATCCTTATTATTATTATTATTATCGCTATAACTGTTATTATTATCCTTATTACTATTATTATTGTCGCTATAACTGTTATTATTATGCTTATTCTATTGTTACTATCCCTATTACTCTTGTCTATATCCATATTACTATTATTATTATCCTTATTACTATTATTATTATCGCTATAATTGTTATTATTATTCTTGTTACTATTATTACTGTCCGTATTACTCTTGCCTTTATCCTTAATACTATTATTATTATCGCTATAACTGTTATTATTATTCTTGTTACTATTATATTATACTTATTCCTCTTGTCTTTCTCCTTATAACTATTATTATTATCGCTATAACTGTTATTATTATTCTTATTACTATTATTATTATCGCTATAACTGTTATTATTATGCTTATTCTATTGTTACTATCCGTATTACTCTTGCCTTTATCATTATAACTATTATTATTATCCTTATTATTATTATTATTATCGCTATAACTGTTATTATTATCCTTATTACTATTATTATTATCGCTATAACTGTTATTATTATGCTTATTCTGTTGTTACAATCTCTATTACTCTTGTCTTTCTCCTCATAACTATTATTATTATCCTTATTACTATTATTATTGTCGCTATAACTGTTATTATTATGCTTATTCTATTGTTACTATCCCTATTACTCTTGTCTATATCCATATTACTATTATTATTATCCGTATTACTATTATTATTATCGCTATAACTGTTATTATTATTCTTGTTACTATTATTACTGTCCGTATTACTCTTGCCTTTATCCTTAATACTATTATTATTACCGCTATAACTGTTATTATTATTCTTATTACTATTATTATTATCGCTATAACTGTTATTATTATCCTTAATACTATTATTATTATCGCTATAACTGTTATTATTATGGTTATTCTATTGTTACTATCCCTATTACTCTTGTCTTTATCCTTATAACTATTATTATTATCCTTATTACTATTATTATTATCGCTATAACTGTTATTATTATTCTTGTTACTATTATTACTGTCCGTATTACTCTTGCCTTTATCCTTAATACTATTATTATTATCGCTATAACTGTTATTATTATTCTTGTTACTATTTTTATTATCCCTATTCCTCTTGTCTTTCTCCTTATAACTATTATTATTATCGTTATAACTGTTATTATTATTCTTATTACTATTATTATTATCGCTATAACTGTTATTATTATGGTTATTCTATTGTTACTATCCCTATTACTCTTGTCTTTATCCTTATAACTATTATTATTATCCTTATTATTATTATTATTATCGCTATAACTGTTATTATTATTCTTGTTACTATTATTACTGTCCGTATTACTCTTGCCTTTATCCTTAATACTATTATTATTATCGCTATAACTGTTATTATTATTCTTGTTACTATTATATTATACCTATTCCTCTTGTCTTTCTCCTTATAACTATTATTATTATCCTTATAATTATTATTATTATCGCTATAACTGTTATTATTATTCTTGTTACTATTATTATTATAGCTATAACTGTTATTATTATTCTTATTACCATTGTTACTATCCGTATCACTCTTGTCTTTATCCATATAACTATTATTATTAATCCTTATTACTATTATTATTATCGCTATAACTGTTATTATTATTCTTATTACTATTATTATTATCGCCATAACTGTTATTATTATGCTTATTCTATTGTTACTATCCGTATTACTCTTGCCTTTATCATTATAACTATTATTATTATCCTTATTACTATTATTATTATCGCTATAACTGTTATTATTATTCTTGTTACTATTATTACTGTCCGTATTACTCTTGCCTTTATCCTTAATACTATTATTATTATCGCTATAACTGTTATTATTATTCTTATTACTATTATTATTATCCCTATTGCCCTTGTCTTTATCGCTATAACTATTATTATTATCCTTATTACTATTATTATTATCGCTATAACTGTTATTATTATCCTTAATGCTATTATTATTATCGCTATAACTGTTATTATTATGGTTATTCTATTGTTACTATCCCTATTACTCTTGTCTTTATCCTTATAACTATTATTATTATCCTTATTACTATTATTATTATCGCTATAACTGTTATTATTATTCTTGTTACTATTATATTATACCTATTCCTCTTGTCTTTCTCCTTATAACTATTATTATTATCGCTATAACTGTTATTATTATGATTGTTACTATTATATTATACCTATTCCTCTTGTCTTTCTCCTTATAACTATTATTATTATCGCTATAACTGTTATTATTATTCTTATTACTATTATTATTATCGCTATAACTGTTATTATTATGCTTATTCTATTGTTACTATCCGTATTACTCTTGCCTTTATCATTATAACTATTATTATTATCCTTATTATTATTATTATTATCGCTATAACTGTTATTATTATCCTTATTACTATTATTATTATCGCTATAACTGTTATTATTATTCTTGCTACTATTATTATTATCCCTATTCCTCTTGTCTTTCTCCTTATAACTATTATTATTATCCTTAGTACTATTATTATTATCGCTATACCTGTTATTATTATTCTTGTTACTACTATTATTACCCCTATTCCTCTTGTCTTTCTCCTTATAACTATTATTATTGTCGCTATAACTGTTATTATTATGCTTAATACTATTATTATTATCGCTATAACTGTTATTATTATTCTTATTACTATTATTATTATCGCTATAACTGTTATTATAATTGTTATTACTATTATTATTATCGCTATAACTGTTTTATTATCCTTATTACTATTATTATTATCGCTATAACTGTTATTATTATGCTTATTCTATTGTTACTATCTCTATTACTCTTGTCTTTATCCTTATATCTATTATCATTATCCTTATGGCTGTTATTATTATCGCTATAACTCTTATTATTATTCTTGTTACTATTATTACTGTCCGTATTACTCTTGCTTTTATCCTTAGTACTATTATTATTATCGCTATAACTGTTATTATTATTCTTGCTACTATTATTATTATCCCTATTCCTCTTGTCTTTCTCCTTATAACTATTATTATTATCCTTATTATTATTATTATTATCGCTATAACTGTTATTATTATCCTTATTACTATTATTATTATCGCTATTCCTGTTGTCTTTCTCCTTATAACTATTATTATTATCGCTATAACTGTTATTATTATTCTTGTTACTATTATTATTATCGCTATAACTGTTATTATTATGCTTATTCTATTGTTACTATCCCTATTACTCTTGTCTATATCCTTATAACTATTATTATTACCCTTAATACTATTATTATTATCGCTATAACTGTTATTATTATTCTTGTTACTACTATTATTACCCCTATTCCTCTTGTCTTTCTCCTTATAACTATTATTATTGTCGCTATAACTGTTATTATTATGCTTAATACTATTATTATTATCGCTATAACTGTTATTATTATTCTTATTACTATTATTATTATCGCTATAACTGTTATTATAATTGTTATTACTATTATTATTATCGCTATAACTGTTTTATTATCCTTATTACTATTATTATTATCGCTATAACTGTTATTATTATGCTTATTCTATTGTTACTATCTATATTACTCTTGTCTTTATCCTTATAACTATTATCATTATCCTTATGGCTGTTATTATTATCGCTATAACTGTTATTATTATTCTTGTTACTATTATTACTGTCCGTATTACTCTTGCCTTTATCCTTAGTACTATTATTATTATCGCTATAACTGTTATTATTATTCTTGCTACTATTATTATTATCCCTATTCCTCTTGTCTTTCTCCTTATACCTATTATTATTATCCTTAGTACTATTATTATTATCGCTATAACTGTTATTATTATTCTTGCTACTATTATTATTATCGCTATAACTGTTATTATTATCCTTATTCTATTGTTACTATCCTTATAACTATTATTATTATCCTTATTATTATTATTATTATTATTATTATCGCTATAACTGTTATTATTATCCTTATTACTATTATTATTATCGCTCTGACTGTTACTATTATGTTTATTCTATTGTTACTATCCGTATTACTCTTGCCTTTATCATTATAACTACTATTATTATCGCTATAACCGTTATTATTATTCTTATTACAATTACTATTATCCCTATTCCTCTTGTATTTATCCTTATAGCTATTATTATTATCCTTATTATTATTATTATTATCGCTATAACTGTTATTATTATGCCTATTCTATTGTTACTATCCGTATTACTCTTGCCTTTATCCTTATAACTATTATCATTATCCTTATTACTATTATTATTATCGCTATAACTGTTATTATTATTCTTGTTACTATTGTTATTATCCCTATTCCTCTTGTCTTTCTCCTTATAACTATTATTATTATCGCTATAACTGTTATTATTATTCTTATTACTATTACTATTATCCCTATTCCTCTTGTATTTATCCTTATAACTATTATTATTATCCTTATTATTATTATTATTATCCCTATAACTGTTATTATTATTGTTGTTACTATTATTATTATCCCTATTCCTCTTGTCTTTCTTCTTATAACTATTATTATTATCGCTATAACTGTTATTATTATCCTTGATACTATTATTATTATCGCTATAACTGTTATTATTAACTTAATACTATTATTATTATCGCTATACCTGTTTTATTATTTTTGTTACTATTATTAGTATCCCTATTCCTCTTGTCTTTCTCCTTATAACTATTATTATTATCCTTATTATTATTATTACTATTATCGCTATAACTGTTATTATTATTCTTATTACTATTACTATTAACCGTATTCCTCTTGTCTTTATCCTTATAACTATTATTATTATCCTTATTATTATTGTTATTATTATCGCTATAACTGTTATTATTATTCTTATTACTATTATTATTATCGCTATGACTGTTATTATTATGTTTATTCTATTGTTACTATCCGTATTACTCTTGCCTTTATCATTATAACTACTATTATTATCGCTATAACCGTTATTCTTATTCTTATTACAATTACTATTATCCCTATTCCTCTTGTATTTATCCTTATAACTATTATTATTATCCTTATTATTATTATTATTATCGCTATAAGTGTTATTATTATTCTTGTTACTATTATTATTATCGCTATAACTGTTATTATTATTCTTATTACTATTGTTGCTATCCGTATTACTCTTGTCTTTATCCATATAACTATTATTATTAATCCTTATTACTATTATTAGTATCGCTATAACGGTTATTATTATTGTTATTACTATTATTATTATCGCTATAACTGTTATTATTATCCTTATTCTATTGTTACTATCCGTATTACTCTTGTCTTTATCCTTATAACTATTATTATTATCGCTAATAACTGTTGCTATTATTCTTGTTACTATTTTTATTATCCCTATTCCTCTTGTCTTTCTCCTTATAACTATTATTATTATCGCTATAACTGTTATTATTATTCTTATTACCATTGTTACTATCCGTATCACTCTTGTCTTTATCCATATAACTATTATTATTAATCCTTATTACTATTATTATTATCGCTATAACTGTTATTATTATTCTTGTTACTATTATTATTATCCCTATTCCTCTTGTCTTTCTCCTTATAACTATTATTATTATCCTTATTATTATTATTATTATCGCTATAACTGTTATTATTATTCTTGTTACTATTATTATTATCGCTATAACTATTATTATTATTCTTATAACTATTGTTGCTATCCGTATTACTCTTGTCTTTATCCATATAACTATTATTATTAATCCTTATTACTATTATTATTATCGCTATAACGGTTATTATTATTGTTATTACTATTATTATTATCGCTATAACTGTTATTATTATCCTTATTCTATTGTTACTATCCGTATTACTCTTGTCTTTATCCTTATAACTATTATTATTATCGCTATAACTGTCATTATTATTCTTGTTACTATTATATTATACCTATTCCTCTTGTCTTTCTCCTTATAACTATTATTATTATCGCTATAACTGTTATTATTATTCTTATTACTATTATTATTATCGCTATAACTGTTATTATTATGCTTATTCTATTGTTACTATCCGTATTACTCTTGCCTTTATCATTATAACTATTATTATTATCCTTATTATTATTATTATTATCGCTATAACTGTTATTATTATCCTTATTACTATTATTATTATCGCTATAACTGTTATTATTATGCTTATTCTGTTGTTACAATCTCTATTACTCTTGTCTTTCTCCTCATAACTATTATTATTATCCTTATTACTATTATTATTGTCGCTATAACTGTTATTATTATGCTTATTCTATTGTTACTATCCCTATTACTCTTGTCTATATCCATATTACTATTATTATTATCCTTATTACTATTATTATTATCGCTATAACTGTTATTATTATTCTTGTTACTATTATTACTGTCCGTATTACTCTCGCCTTTATCCTTAATACTATTATTATTACCGCTATAACTGTTATTATTATTCTTATTACTATTATTATTATCCCTATTGCCCTTGTCTTTATCGCTATAACTATTATTATTATCCTTATTACTATTATTATTATCGCTATAACTGTTATTATTATCCTTAATACTATTATTATTATCGCTATAACTGTTATTATTATGGTTATTCTATTGTTACTATCCCTATTACTCTTGTCTTTATCCTTATAACTATTATTATTATCCTTATTACTATTATTATTATCGCTATAACTGTTATTATTATTCTTGTTACTATTATTACTGTCCGTATTACTCTTGCCTTTATCCTTAATACTATTATTATTATCGCTATAACTGTTATTATTATTCTTGTTACTATTATATTATACCTATTCCTCTTGTCTTTCTCCTTATAACTATTATTATTATCGCTATAACTGTTATTATTATTCTTATTACTATTATTATTATCGCTATAACTGTTATTATTATGCTTATTCTATTGTTACTATCCGTATTACTCTTGCCTTTATCATTATAACTATTATTATTATCCTTATTATTATTATTATTATCGCTATAACTGTTATTATTATCCTTATTACTATTATTATTATCGCTATAACTGTTATTATTATGCTTATTCTGTTGTTACAATCTCTATTACTCTTGTCTTTCTCCTCATAACTATTATTATTATCCTTATTACTATTATTATTGTCGCTATAACTGTTATTATTATGCTTATTCTATTGTTACTATCCCTATTACTCTTGTCTATATCCATATTACTATTATTATTATCCTTATTACTATTATTATTATCGCTATAACTGTTATTATTATTCTTGTTACTATTATTACTGTCCGTATTACTCTTGCCTTTATCCTTAATACTATTATTATTACCGCTATAACTGTTATTATTATTCTTGTTACTATTATTATTATCCCTATTCCTCTTGTCTTTCTCCTTATAACTATTATTATTATCGCTATAACTGTTATTATTATGCTTATTCTGTTGTTACAATCTCTATTACTCTTGTCTTTCTCCTCATAACTATTATTATTATCCTTATTACTATTATTATTGTCGCTATAACTGTTATTATTATGCTTATTCTATTGTTACTATCCCTATTACTCTTGTCTATATCCATATTACTATTATTATTATCCTTATTACTATTATTATTATCGCTATAACTGTTATTATTATTCTTATTACCATTGTTACTATCCGTATCACTCTTGTCTTTATCCATATAACTATTATTATTAATCCTTATTACTATTATTATTATCGCTATAACTGTTATTATTATTCTTATTACTATTATTATGATCGCCATAACTGTTATTATTATGCTTATTCTATTGTTACTATCCGTATTACTCTTGCCTTTATCATTATAACTATTATTATTATCCTTATTACTATTATTATTATCGCTATAACTGTTATTATTATTCTTGTTACTATTATTACTGTCCGTATTACTCTTGCCTTTATCCTTAATACTATTATTATTATCGCTATAACTGTTATTATTATTCTTATTACTATTATTATTATCCCTATTGCCCTTGTCTTTATCGCTATAACTATTATTATTATCCTTATTACTATTATTATTATCGCTATAACTGTTATTATTATCCTTAATACTATTATTATTATCGCTATAACTGTTATTATTATGGTTATTCTATTGTTACTATCCCTATTACTCTTGTCTTTATCCTTACAACTATTATTATTATCGCTATAACTGTTATTATTATTCTTATTACTATTATTATTATCGCTATAACTGTTATTATTATGCTTATTCTATTGTTACTATCCGTATTACTCTTGCCTTTATCATTATAACTATTATTATTATCCTTATTATTATTATTATTATCGCTATAACTGTTATTATTATCCTTATTACTATTATTATTATCGCTATAACTGTTATTATTATGCTTATTCTGTTGTTACAATCTCTATTACTCTTGTCTTTCTCCTCATAACTATTATTATTATCCTTATTACTATTATTATTGTCGCTATAACTGTTATTATTATGCTTATTCTATTGTTACTATCCCTATTACTCTTGTCTATATCCATATTACTATTATTATTATCCTTATTACTATTATTATTATCGCTATAACTGTTATTATTATTCTTGTTACTATTATTACTGTCCGTATTACTCTTGCCTTTATCCTTAATACTATTATTATTACCGCTATAACTGTTATTATTATTCTTGTTACTATTATTATTATCCCTATTCCTCTTGTCTTTCTCCTTATAACTATTATTATTATCGCTATAACTGTTATTATTATGCTTATTCTGTTGTTACAATCTCTATTACTCATGTCTTTCTCCTCATAACTATTATTATTATCCTTATTACTATTATTATTGTCGCTATAACTGTTATTATTATGCTTATTCTATTGTTACTATCCCTATTACTCTTGTCTATATCCATATTACTATTATTATTATACTTATTACTATTATTATTATCGCTATAACTGTTATTATTATTCTTATTACCATTGTTACTATCCGTATCACTCTTGTCTTTATCCATATAACTATTATTATTCATCCTTATTACTATTATTATTATCGCTATAACTGTTATTATTATTCTTATTACTATTATTATGATCGCCATAACTGTTATTATTATGCTTATTCTATTGTTACTATCCGTATTACTCTTGCCTTTATCATTATAACTATTATTATTATCCTTATTATTATTATTATTATCGCTATAACTGTTATTATTATTCTTGTTACTATTATTACTGTCCGTATTACTCTTGCCTTTATCCTTAATACTATTATTATTACCGCTATAACTGTTATTATTATTCTTATTACTATTATTATTATCGCTATAACTGTTATTATTATCCTTAATACTATTATTATTATCGCTATAACTGTTATTATTATGGTTATTCTATTGTTACTATCCCTATTACTCTTGTCTTTATCCTTATAACTATTATTATTATCCTTATTACTATTATTATTATCGCTATAACTGTTATTATTATTCTTGTTACTATTATTACTGTCCGTATTACTCTTGCCTTTATCCTTAATATTATTATTATTATCGCTATAACTGTTATTATTATTCTTGTTACTATTTTTATTATCCCTATTCCTCTTGTCTTTCTCCTTATAACTATTATTATTATCGTTATAACTGTTATTATTATTCTTATTACTATTATTATTATCGCTATAACTGTTATTATTATGGTTATTCTATTGTTACTATCCCTATTACTCTTGTCTTTATCCTTATAACTATTATTATTATCCTTATTATTATTATTATTATCGCTATAACTGTTATTATTATTCTTGTTACTATTATTACTGTCCGTATTACTCTTGCCTTTATCCTTAATACTATTATTATTATCGCTATAACTGTTATTATTATTCTTGTTACTATTATATTATACCTATTCCTCTTGTCTTTCTCCTTATAACTATTATTATTATCCTTATAATTATTATTATTATCGCTATAACTGTTATTATTATTCTTGTTACTATTATTATTATAGCTATAACTGTTATTATTATTCTTATTACCATTGTTACTATCCGTATCACTCTTGTCTTTATCCATATAACTATTATTATTAATCCTTATTACTATTATTATTATCGCTATAACTGTTATTATTATTCTTATTACTATTATTATTATCGCCATAACTGTTATTATTATGCTTATTCTATTGTTACTATCCGTATTACTCTTGCCTTTATCATTATAACTATTATTATTATCCTTATTACTATTATTATTATCGCTATAACTGTTATTATTATTCTTGTTACTATTATTACTGTCCGTATTACTCTTGCCTTTATCCTTAATACTATTATTATTATCGCTATAACTGTTATTATTATTCTTATTACTATTATTATTATCCCTATTGCCCTTGTCTTTATCGCTATAACTATTATTATTATCCTTATTACTATTATTATTATCGCTATAACTGTTATTATTATCCTTAATGCTATTATTATTATCGCTATAACTGTTATTATTATGGTTATTCTATTGTTACTATCCCTATTACTCTTGTCTTTATCCTTATAACTATTATTATTATCCTTATTACTATTATTATTATCGCTATAACTGTTATTATTATTCTTGTTACTATTATATTATACCTATTCCTCTTGTCTTTCTCCTTATAACTATTATTATTATCGCTATAACTGTTATTATTATGATTGTTACTATTATATTATACCTATTCCTCTTGTCTTTCTCCTTATAACTATTATTATTATCGCTATAACTGTTATTATTATTCTTATTACTATTATTATTATCGCTATAACTGTTATTATTATGCTTATTCTATTGTTACTATCCGTATTACTCTTGCCTTTATCATTATAACTATTATTATTATCCTTATTATTATTATTATTATCGCTATAACTGTTATTATTATCCTTATTACTATTATTATTATCGCTATAACTGTTATTATTATTCTTGCTACTATTATTATAATCCCTATTCCTCTTGTCTTTCTCCTTATAACTATTATTATTATCCTTAGTACTATTATTATTATCGCTATACCTGTTATTATTATTCTTGTTACTACTATTATTACCCCTATTCCTCTTGTCTTTCTCCTTATAACTATTATTATTGTCGCTATAACTGTTATTATTATGCTTAATACTATTATTATTATCGCTATAACTGTTATTATTATTCTTATTACTATTATTATTATCGCTATAACTGTTATTATAATTGTTATTACTATTATTATTATCGCTATAACTGTTTTATTATCCTTATTACTATTATTATTATCGCTATAACTGTTATTATTATGCTTATTCTATTGTTACTATCTCTATTACTCTTGTCTTTATCCTTATATCTATTATCATTATCCTTATGGCTGTTATTATTATCGCTATAACTCTTATTATTATTCTTGTTACTATTATTACTGTCCGTATTACTCTTGCTTTTATCCTTAGTACTATTATTATTATCGCTATAACTGTTATTATTATTCTTGCTACTATTATTATTATCCCTATTCCTCTTGTCTTTCTCCTTATAACTATTATTATTATCCTTATTATTATTATTATTATCGCTATAACTGTTATTATTATCCTTATTACTATTATTATTATCGCTATTCCTGTTGTCTTTCTCCTTATAACTATTATTATTATCGCTATAACTGTTATTATTATTCTTGTTACTATTATTATTATCGCTATAACTGTTATTATTATGCTTATTCTATTGTTACTATCCCTATTACTCTTGTCTATATCCTTATAACTATTATTATTACCCTTAATACTATTATTATTATCGCTATAACTGTTATTATTATTCTTGTTACTACTATTATTACCCCTATTCCTCTTGTCTTTCTCCTTATAACTATTATTATTGTCGCTATAACTGTTATTATTATGCTTAATACTATTATTATTATCGCTATAACTGTTATTATTATTCTTATTACTATTATTATTATCGCTATAACTGTTATTATAATTGTTATTACTATTATTATTATCGCTATAACTGTTTTATTATCCTTATTACTATTATTATTATCGCTATAACTGTTATTATTATGCTTATTCTATTGTTACTATCTATATTACTCTTGTCTTTATCCTTATAACTATTATCATTATCCTTATGGCTGTTATTATTATCGCTATAACTGTTATTATTATTCTTGTTACTATTATTACTGTCCGTATTACTCTTGCCTTTATCCTTAGTACTATTATTATTATCGCTATAACTGTTATTATTATTCTTGCTACTATTATTATTATCCCTATTCCTCTTGTCTTTCTCCTTATACCTATTATTATTATCCTTAGTACTATTATTATTATCGCTATAACTGTTATTATTATTCTTGCTACTATTATTATTATCGCTATAACTGTTATTATTATCCTTATTCTATTGTTACTATCCTTATAACTATTATTATTATCCTTATTATTATTATTATTATTATTATTATCGCTATAACTGTTATTATTATCCTTATTACTATTATTATTATCGCTCTGACTGTTACTATTATGTTTATTCTATTGTTACTATCCGTATTACTCTTGCCTTTATCATTATAACTACTATTATTATCGCTATAACCGTTATTATTATTCTTATTACAATTACTATTATCCCTATTCCTCTTGTATTTATCCTTATAGCTATTATTATTATCCTTATTATTATTATTATTATCGCTATAACTGTTATTATTATGCCTATTCTATTGTTACTATCCGTATTACTCTTGCCTTTATCCTTATAACTATTATCATTATCCTTATTACTATTATTATTATCGCTATAACTGTTATTATTATTCTTGTTACTATTGTTATTATCCCTATTCCTCTTGTCTTTCTCCTTATAACTATTATTATTATCGCTATAACTGTTATTATTATTCTTATTACTATTACTATTATCCCTATTCCTCTTGTATTTATCCTTATAACTATTATTATTATCCTTATTATTATTATTATTATCCCTATAACTGTTATTATTATTGTTGTTACTATTATTATTATCCCTATTCCTCTTGTCTTTCTTCTTATAACTATTATTATTATCGCTATAACTGTTATTATTATCCTTGATACTATTATTATTATCGCTATAACTGTTATTATTAACTTAATACTATTATTATTATCGCTATACCTGTTTTATTATTTTTGTTACTATTATTAGTATCCCTATTCCTCTTGTCTTTCTCCTTATAACTATTATTATTATCCTTATTATTATTATTACTATTATCGCTATAACTGTTATTATTATTCTTATTACTATTACTATTAACCGTATTCCTCTTGTCTTTATCCTTATAACTATTATTATTATCCTTATTATTATTGTTATTATTATCGCTATAACTGTTATTATTATTCTTATTACTATTATTATTATCGCTATGACTGTTATTATTATGTTTATTCTATTGTTACTATCCGTATTACTCTTGCCTTTATCATTATAACTACTATTATTATCGCTATAACCGTTATTCTTATTCTTATTACAATTACTATTATCCCTATTCCTCTTGTATTTATCCTTATAACTATTATTATTATCCTTATTATTATTATTATTATCGCTATAACTGTTATTATTATCCTTATTATTATTATTATTATCGCTATAACTGTTATTATTATTCTTGCTAGTATTATTATTATCCCTATTCCTCTTGTCTTTCTCCTTATAACTATTATTATTATCCTTATTATTATTATTATTATCGCTATAACTGTTACTATTATTCTTGTTACTATTATTATTATCCCTATTCCTCTTGTCTTTCTCCTTATAACTATTATTATTATCCTTATTATTATTATTATTATCGCTATAAGTGTTATTATTATTCTTGTTACTATTATTATTATCGCTATAACTGTTATTATTATTCTTATTACTATTGTTGCTATCCGTATTACTCTTGTCTTTATCCATATAACTATTATTATTAATCCTTATTACTATTATTAGTATCGCTATAACGGTTATTATTATTGTTATTACTATTATTATTATCGCTATAACTGTTATTATTATCCTTATTCTATTGTTACTATCCGTATTACTCTTGTCTTTATCCTTATAACTATTATTATTATCGCTAATAACTGTTGCTATTATTCTTGTTACTATTTTTATTATCCCTATTCCTCTTGTCTTTCTCCTTATAACTATTATTATTATCGCTATAACTGTTATTATTATTCTTATTACCATTGTTACTATCCGTATCACTCTTGTCTTTATCCATATAACTATTATTATTAATCCTTATTACTATTATTATTATCGCTATAACTGTTATTATTATTCTTGTTACTATTATTATTATCCCTATTCCTCTTGTCTTTCTCCTTATAACTATTATTATTATCCTTATTATTATTATTATTATCGCTATAACTGTTATTATTATTCTTGTTACTATTATTATTATCGCTATAACTATTATTATTATTCTTATAACTATTGTTGCTATCCGTATTACTCTTGTCTTTATCCATATAACTATTATTATTAATCCTTATTACTATTATTATTATCGCTATAACGGTTATTATTATTGTTATTACTATTATTATTATCGCTATAACTGTTATTATTATCCTTATTCTATTGTTACTATCCGTATTACTCTTGTCTTTATCCTTATAACTATTATTATTATCGCTATAACTGTCATTATTATTCTTGTTACTATTATATTATACCTATTCCTCTTGTCTTTCTCCTTATAACTATTATTATTATCGCTATAACTGTTATTATTATTCTTATTACTATTATTATTATCGCTATAACTGTTATTATTATGCTTATTCTATTGTTACTATCCGTATTACTCTTGCCTTTATCATTATAACTATTATTATTATCCTTATTATTATTATTATTATCGCTATAACTGTTATTATTATCCTTATTACTATTATTATTATCGCTATAACTCTTATTATTATGCTTATTCTGTTGTTACAATCTCTATTACTCTTGTCTTTCTCCTCATAACTATTATTATTATCCTTATTACTATTATTATTGTCGCTATAACTGTTATTATTATGCTTATTCTATTGTTACTATCCCTATTACTCTTGTCTATATCCATATTACTATTATTATTATCCTTATTACTATTATTATTATCGCTATAACTGTTATTATTATTCTTGTTACTATTATTACTGTCCGTATTACTCTCGCCTTTATCCTTAATACTATTATTATTACCGCTATAACTGTTATTATTATTCTTATTACTATTATTATTATCCCTATTGCCCTTGTCTTTATCGCTATAACTATTATTATTATCCTTATTACTATTATTATTATCGCTATAACTGTTATTATTATCCTTAATACTATTATTATTATCGCTATAACTGTTATTATTATGGTTATTCTATTGTTACTATCCCTATTACTCTTGTCTTTATCCTTATAACTATTATTATTATCCTTATTACTATTATTATTATCGCTATAACTGTTATTATTATTCTTGTTACTATTATTACTGTCCGTATTACTCTTGCCTTTATCCTTAATACTATTATTATTATCGCTATAACTGTTATTATTATTCTTGTTACTATTATATTATACCTATTCCTCTTGTCTTTCTCCTTATAACTATTATTATTATCGCTATAACTGTTATTATTATTCTTATTACTATTATTATTATCGCTATAACTGTTATTATTATGCTTATTCTATTGTTACTATCCGTATTACTCTTGCCTTTATCATTATAACTATTATTATTATCCTTATTATTATTATTATTATCGCTATAACTGTTATTATTATCCTTATTACTATTATTATTATCGCTATAACTGTTATTATTATGCTTATTCTGTTGTTACAATCTCTATTACTCTTGTCTTTCTCCTCATAACTATTATTATTATCCTTATTACTATTATTATTGTCGCTATAACTGTTATTATTATGCTTATTCTATTGTTACTATCCCTATTACTCTTGTCTATATCCATATTACTATTATTATTATCCTTATTACTATTATTATTATCGCTATAACTGTTATTATTATTCTTGTTACTATTATTACTGTCCGTATTACTCTTGCCTTTATCCTTAATACTATTATTATTACCGCTATAACTGTTATTATTATTCTTGTTACTATTATTATTATCCCTATTCCTCTTGTCTTTCTCCTTATAACTATTATTATTATCGCTATAACTGTTATTATTATGCTTATTCTGTTGTTACAATCTCTATTACTCTTGTCTTTCTCCTCATAACTATTATTATTATCCTTATTACTATTATTATTGTCGCTATAACTGTTATTATTATGCTTATTCTATTGTTACTATCCCTATTACTCTTGTCTATATCCATATTACTATTATTATTATCCTTATTACTATTATTATTATCGCTATAACTGTTATTATTATTCTTATTACCATTGTTACTATCCGTATCACTCTTGTCTTTATCCATATAACTATTATTATTAATCCTTATTACTATTATTATTATCGCTATAACTGTTATTATTATTCTTATTACTATTATTATGATCGCCATAACTGTTATTATTATGCTTATTCTATTGTTACTATCCGTATTACTCTTGCCTTTATCATTATAACTATTATTATTATCCTTATTACTATTATTATTATCGCTATAACTGTTATTATTATTCTTGTTACTATTATTACTGTCCGTATTACTCTTGCCTTTATCCTTAATACTATTATTATTATCGCTATAACTGTTATTATTATTCTTATTACTATTATTATTATCCCTATTGCCCTTGTCTTTATCGCTATAACTATTATTATTATCCTTATTACTATTATTATTATCGCTATAACTGTTATTATTATCCTTAATACTATTATTATTATCGCTATAACTGTTATTATTATGGTTATTCTATTGTTACTATTCCTATTACTCTTGTCTTTATCCTTACAACTATTATTATTATCGCTATAACTGTTATTATTATTCTTATTACTATTATTATTATCGCTATAACTGTTATTATTATGCTTATTCTATTGTTACTATCCGTATTACTCTTGCCTTTATCATTATAACTATTATTATTATCCTTATTATTATTATTATTATCGCTATAACTGTTATTATTATCCTTATTACTATTATTATTATCGCTATAACTGTTATTATTATGCTTATTCTGTTGTTACAATCTCTATTACTCTTGTCTTTCTCCTCATAACTATTATTATTATCCTTATTACTATTATTATTGTCGCTATAACTGTTATTATTATGCTTATTCTATTGTTACTATCCCTATTACTCTTGTCTATATCCATATTACTATTATTATTATCCTTATTACTATTATTATTATCGCTATAACTGTTATTATTATTCTTGTTACTATTATTACTGTCCGTATTACTCTTGCCTTTATCCTTAATACTATTATTATTACCGCTATAACTGTTATTATTATTCTTGTTACTATTATTATTATCCCTATTCCTCTTGTCTTTCTCCTTATAACTATTATTATTATCGCTATAACTGTTATTATTATGCTTATTCTGTTGTTACAATCTCTATTACTCTTGTCTTTCTCCTCATAACTATTATTATTATCCTTATTACTATTATTATTGTCGCTATAACTGTTATTATTATGCTTATTCTATTGTTACTATCCCTATTACTCTTGTCTATATCCATATTACTATTATTATTATACTTATTACTATTATTATTATCGCTATAACTGTTATTATTATTCTTATTACCATTGTTACTATCCGTATCACTCTTGTCTTTATCCATATAACTATTATTATTAATCCTTATTACTATTATTATTATCGCTATAACTGTTATTATTATTCTTATTACTATTATTATGATCGCCATAACTGTTATTATTATGCTTATTCTATTGTTACTATCCGTATTACTCTTGCCTTTATCATTATAACTATTATTATTATCCTTATTACTATTATTATTATCGCTATAACTGTTATTATTATTCTTGTTACTATTATTACTGTCCGTATTACTCTTGCCTTTATCCTTAATACTATTATTATTATCGCTATAACTGTTATTATTATTCTTATTACTATTATTATTATCCCTATTGCCCTTGTCTTTATCGCTATAACTATTATTATTATCCTTATTACTATTATTATTATCGCTATAACTGCTATTATTATCCTTAATACTATTATTATTATCGCTATAACTGTTATTATTATGGTTATTCTATTGTTACTATCCCTATTACTCTTGTCTTTATCCTTATAACTATTATTATTATCCTTATTACTATTATTATTATCGCTATAACTGTTATTATTATTCTTGTTACTATTATTACTGTCCGTATTACTCTTGCCTTTATCCTTAATACTATTATTATTATCGCTATAACTGATATTATTATTCTTGTTACTATTATATTATACCTATTCCTCTTGTCTTTCTCCTTATAACTATTATTATTATCCCTATAACTGTTATTATTATTCTTATTACTATTATTATTATCGCTATAACTGTTATTATTATGCTTATTCTATTGTTACTATCCGTATTACTCTTGCCTTTATCATTATAACTATTATTATTATCCTTATTATTATTATTATTATCGCTATAACTGTTATTATTATCCTTATTACTATTATTATTATCGCTATAACTGTTATTATTATGCTTATTCTGTTGTTACAATCTCTATTACTCTTGTCTTTCTCCTCATAACTATTATTATTATCCTTATTACTATTATTATTGTCGCTATAACTGTTATTATTATGCTTATTCTATTGTTACTATCCCTATTACTCTTGTCTATATCCATATTACTATTATTATTATCCTTATTACTATTATTATTATCGCTATAACTGTTATTATTATTCTTGTTACTGTTATTACTGTCCGTATTACTCTTGTCTTTATCCTTAATACTATTATTATTACCGCTATAACTGTTATTATTATTCTTATTACTATTATTATTATCGCTATAACTGTTATTATTATCCTTAATACTATTATTATTATCGCTATAACTGTTATTATTATGGTTATTCTATTGTTACTATCCCTATTACTCTTGTCTTTATCCTTATAACTATTATTATTATCCTTATTACTATTATTATTATCGCTATAACTGTTATTATTATTCTTGTTACTATTATTACTGTCCGTATTACTCTTGCCTTTATCCTTAATACTATTATTATTATCGCTATAACTGATATTATTATTCTTGTTACTATTATATTATACCTATTCCTCTTGTCTTTCTCCTTATAACTATTATTATTATCGCTATAACTGTTATTATTATTCTTATTACTATTATTATTATCGCTATAACTGTTATTATTATGCTTATTCTATTGTTACTATCCGTATTACTCTTTCCTTTATCATTATAACTATTATTATTATCCTTATTATTATTATTATTATCGCTATAACTGTTATTATTATCCTTATTACTATTATTATTATCGCTATAACTGTTATTATTATGCTTATTCTGTTGTTACAATCTCTATTACTCTTGTCTTTCTCCTCATAACTATTATTATTATCCTTATTACTATTATTATTGTCGCTATAACTGTTATTATTATGCTTATTCTATTGTTACTATCCCTATTACTCTTGTCTATATCCATATTACTATTATTATTATCCTTATTACTATTATTATTATCGCTATAACTGTTATTATTATTCTTGTTACTGTTATTACTGTCCGTATTACTCTTGTCTTTATCCTTAATACTATTATTATTACCGCTATAACTGTTATTATTATTCTTATTACTATTATTATTATCGCTATAACTGTTATTATTATCCTTAATACTATTATTATTATCGCTATAACTGTTATTATTATGGTTATTCTATTGTTACTATCCCTATTACTCTTGTCTTTATCCTTATAACTATTATTATTATCCTTATTACTATTATTATTATCGCTATAACTGTTATTATTATTCTTGTTACTATTATTACTGTCCGTATTACTCTTGCCTTTATCCTTAATACTATTATTATTATCGCTATAACTGTTATTATTATTCTTGTTACTATTATTACTGTCCGTATTACTCTTGCCTTTATCCTTAATACTATTATTATTATCGCTATAACTGTTATTATTATTCTTGTTACTATTATATTATACCTATTCCTCATGTCTTTCTCCTTATAACTATTATTATTATCGCTATAACTGTTATTATTATTCTTATTACTATTATTATTATCGCTATAACTGTTATTATTATGCTTATTCTATTGTTACTATCCGTATTACTCTTGCCTTTATCATTATAACTATTATTATTATCCTTATTATTATTATTATTATCGCTATAACTGTTATTATTATCCTTATTACTATTATTATTATCGCTATAACTGTTATTATTATGCTTATTCTGTTGTTACAATCTCTATTACTCTTGTCTTTCTCCTCATAACTATTATTATTATCCTTATTACTATTATTATTGTCGCTATAACTGTTATTATTATGCTTATTCTATTGTTACTATCCCTATTACTCTTGTCTATATCCATATTACTATTATTATTATCCTTATTACTATTATTATTATCGCTATAACTGTTATTATTATTCTTGTTACTATTATTACTGTCCGTATTACTCTTGCCTTTATCCTTAATACTATTATTATTACCGCTATAACTGTTATTATTATTCTTGTTACTATTATTATTATCCCTATTCCTCTTGTCTTTCTCCTTATAACTATTATTATTATCGCTATAACTGTTATTATTATGCTTATTCTGTTGTTACAATCTCTATTACTCTTGTCTTTCTCCTCATAACTATTATTATTATCCTTATTACTATTATTATTGTCGCTATAACTGTTATTATTATGCTTATTCTATTGTTACTATCCCTATTACTCTTGTCTATATCCATATTACTATTATTATTATACTTATTACTATTATTATTATCGCTATAACTGTTATTATTATTCTTGTTACTATTATTACTGTCCGTATTACTCTTGCCTTCATCCTTAATACTATTATTAGTACCGCTATAACTGTTATTATTATTCTTGTTACTATTATTATTATCCCTATTCCTCTTGTCTTTCTCCTTATAACTATTATTATTATCGCTATAACTGTTATTATTATTCCTGTTGCTATTATTATTATCGCTATAACTGTTATTATTATTCTTATTACCATTGTTACTATCCGTATCACCCTTGTCTTTATCCATATAACTATTATTATTAATCCTTATTACTATTATTATTATCGCTATAACTGTTATTATTATTCTTATTACTATTATTATTATCGCTATAACTGTTATTATTATGCTTATTCTATTGTTACTATCCGTATTACTCTTGCCTTTATCATTATAACTATTATTATTATCCTTATTATTATTATTATTATCGCTATAACTGTTATTATTATTCTTGTTACTATTATTATTATCGCTATAACTGTTATTATTATTCTTGTTACTATTATTATTACCGCTATAACTGTTATTATTATTCTTGTTACTATTATTACTATCCCTATTCCTTTTGTCTTTCTCCTTATAACTATTATTATTATCGCTATAACTGTTATTATTATTCTTATTACTATTATTATTATCGCTATAACTGTTATTATTATGCTTATTCTATTGTTACTATCCGTATTACTCTTGCCTTTATCATTATAACTATTATTATTATCCTTATTATTATTATTATTATCGCTATAACTGTTATTATTATCCTTATTACTATTATTATTATCGCTATAACTGTTATTATTATGCTTATTCTGTTGTTACAATCTCTATTACTCTTGTCTTTCTCCTCATAACTATTATTATTATCCTTATTACTATTATTATTGTCGCTATAACTGTTATTATTATGCTTATTCTATTGTTACTATCCCTATTACTCTTGTCTATATCCATATTACTATTATTATTATCCTTATTACTATTATTATTATCGCTATAACTGTTATTATTATTCTTGTTACTATTATTACTGTCCGTATTACTCTTGCCTTTATCCTTAATACTATTATTATTACCGCTATAACTGTTATTATTATTCTTATTACTATTATTATTATCCCTATTGCCCTTGTCTTTATCGCTATAACTATTATTATTATCCTTATTACTATTATTATTATCGCTATAACTGTTATTATTATCCTTAATACTATTATTATTATCGCTATAACTGTTATTATTATGGTTATTGTATTGTTACTATCCCTATTACTCTTGTCTTTATCCTTATAACTATTATTATTATCCTTATTACTATTATTATTGTCGCTATAACTGTTATTATTATGCTTATTCTATTGTTACTATCCCTATTACTCTTGTCTATATCCATATTACTATTATTATTATACTTATTACTATTATTATTATCGCTATAACTGTTATTATTATTCTTGTTACTATTATTACTGTCCGTATTACTCTTGCCTTCATCCTTAATACTATTATTAGTACCGCTATAACTGTTATTATTATTCTTGTTACTATTATTATTATCCCTATTCCTCTTGTCTTTCTCCTTATAACTATTATTATTATCGCTATAACTGTTATTATTATTCCTGTTGCTATTATTATTATCGCTATAACTGTTATTATTATTCTTATTACCATTGTTACTATCCGTATCACCCTTGTCTTTATCCATATAACTATTATTATTAATCCTTATTACTATTATTATTATCGCTATAACTGTTATTATTATTCTTATTACTATTATTATTATCGCTATAACTGTTATTATTATGCTTATTCTATTGTTACTATCCGTATTACTCTTGCCTTTATCATTATAACTATTATTATTATCCTTATTATTATTATTATTATCGCTATAACTGTTATTATTATTCTTGTTACTATTATTATTATCGCTATAACTGTTATTATTATTCTTGTTACTATTATTATTACCGCTATAACTGTTATTATTATTCTTGTTACTATTATTACTATCCCTATTCCTTTTGTCTTTCTCCTTATAACTATTATTATTATCGCTATAACTGTTATTATTATTCTTATTACTATTATTATTATCGCTATAACTGTTATTATTATGCTTATTCTATTGTTACTATCCGTATTACTCTTGCCTTTATCATTATAACTATTATTATTATCCTTATTATTATTATTATTATCGCTATAACTGTTATTATTATCCTTATTACTATTATTATTATCGCTATAACTGTTATTATTATGCTTATTCTGTTGTTACAATCTCTATTACTCTTGTCTTTCTCCTCATAACTATTATTATTATCCTTATTACTATTATTATTGTCGCTATAACTGTTATTATTATGCTTATTCTATTGTTACTATCCCTATTACTCTTGTCTATATCCATATTACTATTATTATTATCCTTATTACTATTATTATTATCGCTATAACTGTTATTATTATTCTTGTTACTATTATTACTGTCCGTATTACTCTTGCCTTTATCCTTAATACTATTATTATTACCGCTATAACTGTTATTATTATTCTTATTACTATTATTATTATCCCTATTGCCCTTGTCTTTATCGCTATAACTATTATTATTATCCTTATTACTATTATTATTATCGCTATAACTGTTATTATTATTCTTATTACTATTATTATTATCGCTATAACTGTTATTATTATGCTTATTCTATTGTTACTATCCGTATTACTCTTGCCTTTATCATTATAACTATTATTATTATCCTTATTATTATTATTATTATCGCTATAACTGTTATTATTATTCTTGTTACTATTATTATTATCGCTATAACTGTTATTATTATTCTTGTTACTATTATTATTACCGCTATAACTGTTATTATTATTCTTGTTACTATTATTACTATCCCTATTCCTTTTGTCTTTCTCCTTATAACTATTATTATTATCGCTATAACTGTTATTATTATTCTTATTACTATTATTATTATCGCTATAACTGTTATTATTATGCTTATTCTATTGTTACTATCCGTATTACTCTTGCCTTTATCATTATAACTATTATTATTATCCTTATTATTATTATTATTATCGCTATAACTGTTATTATTATCCTTATTACTATTATTATTATCGCTATAACTGTTATTATTATGCTTATTCTGTTGTTACAATCTCTATTACTCTTGTCTTTCTCCTCATAACTATTATTATTATCCTTATTACTATTATTATTGTCGCTATAACTGTTATTATTATGCTTATTCTATTGTTACTATCCCTATTACTCTTGTCTATATCCATATTACTATTATTATTATCCTTATTACTATTATTATTATCGCTATAACTGTTATTATTATTCTTGTTACTATTATTACTGTCCGTATTACTCTTGCCTTTATCCTTAATACTATTATTATTACCGCTATAACTGTTATTATTATTCTTATTACTATTATTATTATCCCTATTGCCCTTGTCTTTATCGCTATAACTATTATTATTATCCTTATTACTATTATTATTATCGCTATAACTGTTATTATTATCCTTAATACTATTATTATTATCGCTATAACTGTTATTATTATGGTTATTGTATTGTTACTATCCCTATTACTCTTGTCTTTATCCTTATAACTATTATTATTATCCTTATTACTATTATTATTATCGCTATAACTGTTATTATTATTCTTGTTACTATTATTACTGTCCGTATTACTCTTGCCTTTATCCTTAATACTATTATTATTATCGCTATAACTGTTATTATTATTCTTGTTACTAGTATATTATACCTATTCCTCTTGTCTTTCTCCTTATAACTATTATTATTATCGCTATAACTGTTATTATTATTCTTATTACTATTATTATTATCGCTATAACTGTTATTATTATGCTTATTCTGTTGTTACAATCTCTATTACTCTTGTCTTTCTCCTCATAACTATTATTATTATCCTTATTACTATTATTATTGTCGCTATAACTGTTATTATTATGCTTATTCTATTGTTACTATCCCTATTACTCTTGTCTATATCCATATTACTATTATTGTTATCCTTATTACTATTATTATTATCGCTATTACTGTTATTATTATTCTTGTTACTATTATTACTGTCCGTATTACTCTTGCCTTTATCCTTAATACTATTATTATTACCGCTATAACTGTTATTATTATTCTTGTTACTATTATTATTATCCCTATTCCTCTTGTCTTTCTCCTTATAACTATTATTATTATCGCTATAACTGTTATTATTATTCGTGTTGCTATTATTATTATCGCTATAACTGTTATTATTATTCTTATTACCATTGTTACTATCCGTATCACCCTTGTCTTTATCCATATAACTATTATTATTAATCCTTATTACTATTATTATTATCGCTATAACTGTTATTATTATTCTTATTACTATTATTATTATCGCTATAACTGTTATTATTATGCTTATTCTATTGTTACTATCCGTATTACTCTTGCCTTTATCATTATAACTATTATTATTGTCCTTATTATTATTATTATTATCGCTATAACTGTTATTATTATTCTTGTTACTATTATTATTATCGCTATAACTGTTATTATTATTCTTGTTACTATTATTATTACCGCTATAACTGTTATTATTATTCTTGTTACTATTATTACTATCCCTATTCCTTTTGTCTTTCTCCTTCTAACTATTATTATTATCCTTATTATTATTATTATTATCGCTATAACTGTTGTTATTATTCCTGTTACTATTATTATTATCCCTATTCCTCTTGTCTTTCTCCTTATAACTTTTATTATTATCCTTATAATTATTATTATTATCGCTATAACTGTTGCTATTATTCTTGTTACTATTTTTATTATCCCTATTCCTCTTGTCTTTCTCCTTATAACTATTATTATTATCGCTATAACTGTTATTATTATTCTTATTACTATTATTATTATCGCTATAACTGTTATTATTATGGTTATTCTATTGTTACTATCCCTATTACTCTTGTCTTTATCTTTATAACTATTATTATTATCCTTATTATTATTATTATTATCGCTATAACTGTTATTATTATTCTTGTTACTATTATTACTGTCCGTATTACTCTTGCCTTTATCCTTAATACTATTATTATTATCGCTATAACTGTTATTACTATTCTTGTTACTACTATATTATACCTATTCCTCTTGTCTTTCTCCTTATAACTATTATTATTATCGCTATAACTGTTATTATTATTCTTATTACTATTATTATTATCGCTATAACTGTTATTATTATGCTTATTCTATTGTTACTATCCGTATTACTCTTGCCTTTATCATTATAACTATTATTATTATCCTTATTATTATTATTATTATCGCTATAACTGTTATTATTATCCTTATTACTATTATTATTATCGCTATAACTGTTATTATTATGCTTATTCTGTTGTTACAATCTCTATTACTCTTGTCTTTCTCCTCATAACTATTATTATTATCCTTATTACTATTATTATTGTCGCTATAACTGTTATTATTATTCTTGTTACTATTATTACTGTCCGTATTACTCTTGCCTTTATCCTTAATACTATTATTGTTACCGCTATAACTGTTATTATTATTCTTGTTACTATTATTATTATCCCTATTCCTCTTGTCTTTCTCCTTATAACTATTATTATTATCGCTATAACTGTTATTATTATTCGTGTTGCTATTATTATTATCGCTATAACTGTTATTATTATTCTTATTACCATTGTTACTATCCGTATCACCCTTGTCTTTATCCATATAACTATTATTATTAATCCTTATTACTATTATTATTATCGCTATAACTGTTATTATTATTCTTGCTACTATTATTATTATCCCTATTCCTCTTGTCTTTCTCCTTATAACTATTATTATTATCCTTATTATTATTATTATTATCGCTATAACTGTTGTTATTATTCTTGTTACTATTATTATTATCTCTATTCCTCTTGTCTTTCTCCTTATAACTATTATTATTATCGATATAACTGTTATTATTATTCTTATTACTATTATTATTATCGCTATAACTGTTATTATTATCCTTATTCTATTGTTACTATCCGTATTCCTCTTGTCTTTATCCTTATAACTATTATTATTATCCTTATTATTATTATTATTATCGCTATAACTGTTGTTATTATTCTTGTTACTATTATTAGTATCCCTATTCCTCTTGTCTTTCTCCTTATAACTATTATTATTATCGCTATATATTAATATTATCCTTATGATTATTATTATTATCGTTATAACTGTTATTATTATCCTTATTACTATTATTATTATCGCTATAACTGTTATTATTATTCTTATTACTATTATTATTATCGCTATAACTGTTATTATTATCCTTAATAATATTATTATTATCGCTATAACTGTTATTATTATTCTTGTTACTATTATTACTGTCCGTATTACTCTTGCCTTTATCCTTAGTACTATTATTATTGTCGCTATAACTGTTATTATTATTCTGGCTACTATTATTATTATCCCTATTCCTCTTGTCTTTCTCCTTATAACTATTATTATTATCGCTATAACTGTTGTTATTATTCTTGTTACTATTATTATTATCTCTATTCCTCTTGTCTTTCTCCTTATAACTATTATTATTATCGCTATAACTGTTATTATTATTCTTATTACTATTATTATTATCGCTATAACTGTTATTATTATCCTTATTCTATTGTTACTATCCGTATTCCTCTTGTCTTTATCCTTATAACTATTATTATTATTATTATCGCTATAACTGTTGTTATTATTCTTGTTACTATTATTATTATCCCTATTCCTCTTGTCTTTATCCTTATAACTATTATTATTATCGCTATAACTGTTAATATTATCCTTATTATTATTATTATTATCGCTATAACTGTTATTATTATCCTTAGTACTATTATTATTATCCCCATTCCTCTTGTCTTTATCCTTATAACTATTAATATTATCCTTATGATTATTATTATTATCGTTATAACTGTTATTATTATCCTTATTATTATTATTATTATCGCTATAACTGTTATTATTATTCTTGTTACTATTATTATTATCCCTATTCCTCTTGTCTTTCTCCCTATAACTATATTATTATCGCTATAGCTGTTATTATTATCCTTAATACTATTATTATTATCGCTATAACTATTATTATTAATCCTTATTACTATTATTATTCTCGCTATAACTGTTATTATTATTGTTATTTCTATTATTATTATTGTTATAACTGTTATTATTATCCTTATTCTATTGTTACTATCCTTATTACTCTTGTCTTTATTCTTATAACTATTATTATTATCGCTAATAATTGTTATTATTATTCTTATTACTATTATTATTATCCCTATTGCCATTGTCTTTATCCTTATAACTATTATTATTATCCTTATTACTATTATCAGTATCGCTATAACTGTTATTATTATCCTTAATACTATTATTATTATCGCTGTAACTGTTATTATTATGGTTATTCTATTGTTACTATCCCTATTACTCTTGTCTTTATCCTTATAACTATTATTATTATCCTTATTACTATTATTATTATCGCTATAACTGTGATTATTATCCTTAATACTATTATTATTATCGCTATAACTGTTATTATTATTCTTATTACTATTACTATTATCCCTATTCCTCTTGTATTTATCCTTATAACTATTAATATTATCCTTATGATTATTATTATTATCGTTATAACTGTTATTATTATCCTGATTACTATTATTATTATCGCTATAACTGTTATTATTATTCTTGTTACTATTATTATTATCCCTATTCCTCTTGTCTTTCTCCCTATAACTATATTATTATCGCTATAGCTGTTATTATTATCCTTAATACTATTATTATTATCGCTATAACTATTATTATTAATCCTTATTACTATTATTATTCTCGCTATAACTGTTATTATTATTGTTATTTCTATTATTATTATTGTTATAACTGTTATTATTATCCTTATTCTATTGTTACTATCCTTATTACTCTTGTCTTTATTCTTATAACTATTATTACTATCGCTAATAATTGTTATTATTATTCTTATTACTATTATTATTATCCCTATTGCCCTTGTCTTTATCCTTATAACTATTATTATTATCCTTATTACTATTATCAGTATCGCTATAACTGTTATTATTATCCTTAATACTATTATTATTATCGCTATAACTGTTATTATTATGGTTATTCTATTGTTACTATCCCTATTACTCTTGTCTTTATCCTTATAACTATTATTATTATCCTTATTACTATTATTATTATCGCTATAACTGTTATTATTATTCTTGTTACTATTATTACTGTCCGTATTACTCTTGCCTTTATCCTTAATACTATTATTATTATCGCTATAACTGTTATTATTATTCTTGTTGCTATTATATTATACCTATTCCTCTTGTCTTTATCCTTATAACTATTATTATTATCCTTATTACTATTATTATTATCGCTATAACTGTTATTATTATCCTTAATGCTATTATTATTATCGCTATAACTGTTATTATTATTCTTATTACTATTACTATTATCCCTATTCCTCTTGTATTTATCCTTATAACTATTAATATTATCCTTATGATTATTATTATTATCCTTATTATTATTATTATTATCATCGCTATAACTGTTGTTATTATTCTTGTTACTATTATTATTATCCCTATACCTCTCGTCTTTCTCCTTATAACTATTATTATTATCGCTATAACTGTTATTATTATCCTTAATAATATTATTATTATCGCTATAACTGTCATTATTATTCTTGTTACTATTATTACTGTCCGTATTACTCTTGCCTTTATCCTTAGTACTATTATTATTATCCCTATTCCTCTTGTCTTTCTCCTTATAACTATTAATATTATCCTTATGATTATTATTATTATCGTTATAACTGTTATTATTATCCTTATTACTATTATTATTATCGCTATAACTGTTATTATTATTCTTATTACTATTATTATTATCGCTATAACTGTTATTATTATCCTTATTCTATTGTTACTATCCGTATTACTGTTGTCTTTATCCATATAACTATTATTATTATCCTTATTATTATTATTATTATTATCCTTATTACTATTATTATTATCGCTATATCTGTTATTATTATTGTTATTTCTATTATTATTATTGTTATAAGTGTTATTATTATCCTTATTGCCCTTGTCTTTATCCTTATAACTATTATTATTATCCTTATCACTATTATCAGTATCGCTATAACTGTTATTATTATCCTTAATACTATTATTATTATCGCTATAACTGTTATTATTATGGTTATTCTATTGTTACTATCCCTATTACTCTTGTCTTTATCCTTATAACTATTATTATTATCCTTATTACTATTATTATTATCGCTATAACTGTGATTATTATCCTTAATACTATTATTATTATCGCTATAACTGTTATTATTATTCTTCTTACTATTACTATTATCCCTATTCCTCTTGTATTTATCCTTATAACTATTAATATTATCCTTATGATTATTATTATTATCGTTATAACTGTTATAATTATCCTGATTACTATTATTATTATCGCTATAACTGTTATTATTATCCTTAATAATATTATTATTATCGCTATAACTGTTATTATTATTCTTGTTACTATTATTACTGTCCGTATTACTCTTGCCTTTATCCTTAGTACTATTATTATTATCGCTATAACTGTTATTATTATTCTGGCTACTATTATTATTATCCCTATTCCTCTTGTCTTTCTCCTTATAACTATTATTATTATCCTTATTATTATTATTATTATCGCTATAACTGTTGTTATTATTCTTGTTACTATTATTATTATCTCTATTCCTCTTGTCTTTCTCCTTATAACTATTATTATTATCGCTATAACTGTTATTATTATTCTTATTACTATTATTATTATCGCTATAACTGTTATTATTATCCTTATTCTATTGTTACTATCCGTATTCCTCTTGTCTTTATCCTTATAACTATTATTATTATCCTTATTATTATTATTATTATCGCTATAACTGTTGTTATTATTCTTGTTACTATTATTATTATCCCTATTCCTCTTGTCTTTATCCTTATAACTATTATTATTATCGCTATAACTGTTAATATTATCCTTATTATTATTATTATTATCGCTATAACTGTTATTATTATTCTTATTACTATTACTATTATCCCCATTCCTCTTGTCTTTATCCTTATAACTATTATTATTATCCTTATTATTATTATTATTATCGCTATAACTGTTGTTATTATTCTTGTTACTATTATTATTATCCCTATACCTCTTGTCTTTCTCCTTATAACTATTATTATTATCGCTATAACTGTTATTATTATCCTTAATAATATTATTATTATCGCGATAACTGTCATTATTATTCTTGTTACTATTATTACTGTCCGTATTACTCTTGCCTTTATCCTTAGTACTATTATTATTATCGCTATAACTGTTATTATTATTCTTGCTACTATTATTATTATCCCTATTCCTCTTGTCTTTCTCCTTATAACTATTAATATTATCCTTATGATTATTATTATTATCGTTATAACTGTTATTATTATCCTTATTACTATTATTATTATCGCTATAACTGTTATTATTATTCTTATTACTATTATTATTATCGCTATAACTGTTATTATTATCCTTATTCTATTGTTACTATCCGTATTACTGTTGTCTTTATCCATATAACTATTATTATTATCCTTATTATTATTATTATTATTATCCTTATTACTATTATTATTATCGCTATATCTGTTATTATTATTGTTATTTCTATTATTATTATTGTTATGACTGTTATTATTATCCTTATTCTATTGTTACTATCCTTATTACTCTTGTCTTTATCCTTATAACTATTATTATTATCGCTAATAATTGTTATTATTATTCTTATTACTATTATTATTATCCCTATTGCCCTTGTCTTTATCCTTATAACTATTATTATTATCCTTATCACTATTATCAGTATCGCTATAACTGTTATTATTATCCTTAATACTATTATTATTATCGCTATAACTGTTATTATTATGGTTATTCTATTGTTACTATCCCTATTACTCTTGTCTTTATCCTTATAACTATTATTATTATCCTTATTACTATTATTATTATCGCTATAACTGTGATTATTATCCTTAATACTATTATTATTATCGCTATAACTGTTATTATTATTCTTATTACTATTACTATTATCCCTATTCCTCTTGTATTTATCCTTATAACTATTAATATTATCCTTATGATTATTATTATTATCGTTATAACTGTTATTATTATCCTGATTACTATTATTATTATCGCTATAACTGTTATTATTATTCTTGTTACTATTATTATTATCCCTATTCCTCTTGTCTTTCTCCCTATAACTATATTATTATCGCTATAGCTGTTATTATTATCCTTAATACTATTATTATTATCGCTATAACTATTATTATTAATCCTTATTACTATTATTATTCTCGCTATAACTGTTATTATTATTGTTATTTCTATTATTATTATTGTTATAACTGTTATTATTATCCTTATTCTATTGTTACTATCCTTATTACTCTTGTCTTTATTCTTATAACTATTATTATTATCGCTAATAATTGTTATTATTATTCTTATTACTATTATTATTATCCCTATTGCCCTTGTCTTTATCCTTATAACTATTATTATTATCCTTATTACTATTATCAGTATCGCTATAACTGTTATTATTATCCTTAATACTATTATTATTATCGCTATAACTGTTATTATTATGGTTATTCTATTGTTACTATCCCTATTACTCTTGTCTTTATCCTTATAACTATTATTATTATCCTTATTACTATTATTATTATCGCTATAACTGTGATTATTATCCTTAATACTATTATTATTATCGCTATAACTGTTATTATTATTCTTATTACTATTACTATTATCCCTATTCCTCTTGTATTTATCCTTATAACTATTAATATTATCCTTATGATTATTATTATTATCGTTATAACTGTTATTATTATCCTGATTACTATTATTATTATCGCTATAACTGTTATTATTATTCTTGTTACTATTATTATTATCCCTATTCCTCTTGTCTTTCTCCCTATAACTATATTATTATCGCTATAGCTGTTATTATTATCCTTAATACTATTATTATTATCGCTATAACTATTATTATTAATCCTTATTACTATTATTATTCTCGCTATAACTGTTATTATTATTGTTATTTCTATTATTATTATTGTTATAACTGTTATTATTATCCTTATTCTATTGTTACTATCCTTATTACTCTTGTCTTTATTCTTATAACTATTATTACTATCGCTAATAATTGTTATTATTATTCTTATTACTATTATTATTATCCCTATTGCCCTTGTCTTTATCCTTATAACTATTATTATTATCGCTATAACTGTTATTATTATTCGTGTTGCTATTATTATTATCGCTATAACTGTTATTATTATTCTTATTACCATTGTTACTATCCGTATCACCCTTGTCTTTATCCATATAACTATTATTATTAATCCTTATTACTATTATTATTATCGCTATAACTGTTATTATTATTCTTATTACTATTATTATTATCGCTATAACTGTTATTATTATGCTTATTCTATTGTTACTATCCGTATTACTCTTGCCTTTATCATTATAACTATTATTATTATCCTTATTATTATTATTATTATCGCTATAACTGTTATTATTATTCTTGTTACTATTATTATTATCGCTATAACTGTTATTATTATTCTTGTTACTGTTATTACTGTCCGTATTACTCTTGTCTTTATCCTTAATACTATTATTATTACCGCTATAACTGTTATTATTATTCTTATTACTATTATTATTATCGCTATAACTGTTATTATTATGGTTATTCTATTGTTACTATCCCTATTACTCTTGTCTTTATCCTTATAACTAGTATTATTATCCTTATTACTATTATTATTATCGCTATAACTGTTATTATTATTCTTGTTACTATTATTACTGTCCGTATTACTCTTGCCTTTATCCTTAATACTATTATTATTATCGCTATAACTGTTATTATTATTCTTGTTACTATTATATTATACCTATTCCTCATGTCTTTCTCCTTATAACTATTATTATTATCGCTATAACTGTTATTATTATTCTTATTACTATTATTATTGTCGCTATAACTGTTATTATTATGCTTATTCTATTGTTACTATCCCTATTACTCTTGTCTATATCCATATTACTATTATTATTATCCTTATTACTATTATTATTATCGCTATAACTGTTATTATTATTCTTGTTACTATTATTACTGTCCGTATTACTCTTGCCTTTATCCTTAATACTATTATTATTACCGCTATAACTGTTATTATTATTCTTGTTACTATTATTATTATCCCTATTCCTCTTGTCTTTCTCCTTATAACTATTATTATTATCGCTATAACTGTTATTATTATGCTTATTCTGTTGTTACAATCTCTATTACTCTTGTCTTTCTCCTCATAACTATTATTATTATCCTTATTACTATTATTATTGTCGCTATAACTGTTATTATTATGCTTATTCTATTGTTACTATCCCTATTACTCTTGTCTATATCCATATTACTATTATTATTATCCTTATTACTATTATTATTATCGCTATAACTGTTATTATTATTCTTGTTACTATTATTACTGTCCGTATTACTCTTGCCTTTATCCTTAATACTATTATTATTACCGCTATAACTGTTATTATTATTCTTGTTACTATTATTATTATCCCTATTCCTCTTGTCTTTCTCCTTATAACTATTATTATTATCGCTATAACTGTTATTATTATTCGTGTTGCTATTATTATTATCGCTATAACTGTTATTATTATTCTTATTACCATTGTTACTATCCGTATCACCCTTGTCTTTATCCATATAACTATTATTATTAATCCTTATTACTATTATTATTATCGCTATAACTGTTATTATTATTCTTATTACTATTATTATTATCGCTATAACTGTTATTATTATGCTTATTCTATTGTTACTATCCGTATTACTCTTGCCTTTATCATTATAACTATTATTATTATCCTTATTATTATTATTATTATCGCTATAACTGTTATTATTATTCTTGTTACTATTATTATTATCGCTATAACTGTTATTATTATTCTTGTTACTATTATTATTACCGCTATAACTGTTATTATTATTCTTGTTACTATTATTACTATCCCTATTCCTTTTGTCTTTCTCCTTCTAACTATTATTATTATCCTTATTATTATTATTATTATCGCTATAACTGTTGTTATTATTCTTGTTACTATTATTATTATCCCTATTCCTCTTGTCTTTCTCCTTATAACTTTTATTATTATCCTTATAATTATTATTATTATCGCTATAACTGTTGCTATTATTCTTGTTACTATTTTTATTATCCCTATTCCTCTTGTCTTTCTCCTTATAACTATTATTATTATCGCTATAACTGTTATTATTATTCTTATTACTATTATTATTATCGCTATAACTGTTATTACTATGGTTATTCTATTGTTACTATCCCTATTACTCTTGTCTTTATCCTTATAACTATTATTATTATCCTTATTATTATTATTATTATCGCTATAACTGTTATTATTATTCTTGTTACTATTATTACTGTCCGTATTACTCTTGCCTTTATCCTTAATACTATTATTATTACCGCTATAACTGTTATTATTATTCTTATTACTATTATTATTATCCCTATTGCCCTTGTCTTTATCGCTATAACTATTATTATTATCCTTATTACTATTATTATTATCGCTATAACTGTTATTATTATCCTTAATACTATTATTATTATCGCTATAACTGTTATTATTATGGTTATTGTATTGTTACTATCCCTATTACTCTTGTCTTTATCCTTATAACTATTATTATTATCCTTATTACTATTATTATTATCGCTATAACTGTTATTATTATTCTTGTTACTATTATTACTGTCCGTATTACTCTTGCCTTTATCCTTAATACTATTATTATTATCGCTATAACTGTTATTATTATTCTTGTTACTATTATATTATACCTATTCCTCTTGTCTTTCTCCTTATAACTATTATTATTATCGCTATAACTGTTATTATTATTCTTATTACTATTATTATTATCGCTATAACTGTTATTATTATGCTTATTCTATTGTTACTATCCGTATTACTCTTGCCTTTATCATTATAACTATTATTATTATCCTTATTATTATTATTATTATCGCTATAACTGTTATTATTATCCTTATTACTATTATTATTATCGCTATAACTGTTATTATTATGCTTATTCTGTTGTTACAATCTCTATTACTCTTGTCTTTCTCCTCATAACTATTATTATTATCCTTATTACTATTATTATTGTCGCTATAACTGTTATTATTATGCTTATTCTATTGTTACTATCCCTATTACTCTTGTCTATATCCATATTACTATTATTATTATCCTTATTACTATTATTATTATCGCTATAACTGTTATTATTATTCTTGTTACTATTATTACTGTCCGTATTACTCTTGCCTTTATCCTTAATACTATTATTATTACCGCTATAACTGTTATTATTATTCTTGTTACTATTATTATTATCCCTATTCCTCTTGTCTTTCTCCTTATAACTATTATTATTATCGCTATAACTGTTATTATTATGCTTATTCTGTTGTTACAATCTCTATTACTCTTGTCTTTCTCCTCATAACTATTATTATTATCCTTATTACTATTATTATTGTCGCTATAACTGTTATTATTATGCTTATTCTATTGTTACTATCCCTATTACTCTTGTCTATATCCATATTACTATTATTATTATCCTTATTACTATTATTATTATCGCTATAACTGTTATTATTATTCTTGTTACTATTATTACTGTCCGTATTACTCTTGCCTTTATCCTTAATACTATTATTATTACCGCTATAACTGTTATTATTATTCTTGTTACTATTATTATTATCCCTATTCCTCTTGTCTTTCTCCTTATAACTATTATTATTATCGCTATAACTGTTATTATTATTCGTGTTGCTATTATTATTATCGCTATAACTGTTATTATTATTCTTATTACCATTGTTACTATCCGTATCACCCTTGTCTTTATCCATATAACTATTATTATTAATCCTTATTACTATTATTATTATCGCTATAACTGTTATTATTATTCTTATTACTATTATTATTATCGCTATAACTGTTATTATTATGCTTATTCTATTGTTACTATCCGTATTACTCTTGCCTTTATCATTATAACTATTATTATTATCCTTATTATTATTATTATTATCGCTATAACTGTTATTATTATTCTTGTTACTATTATTATTATCGCTATAACTGTTATTATTATTCTTGTTACTATTATTATTACCGCTATAACTGTTATTATTATTCTTGTTACTATTATTACTATCCCTATTCCTTTTGTCTTTCTCCTTCTAACTATTATTATTATCCTTATTATTATTATTATTATCGCTATAACTGTTGTTATTATTCTTGTTACTATTATTATTATCCCTATTCCTCTTGTCTTTCTCCTTATAACTTTTATTATTATCCTTATAATTATTATTATTATCGCTATAACTGTTGCTATTATTCTTGTTACTATTTTTATTATCCCTATTCCTCTTGTCTTTCTCCTTATAACTATTATTATTATCGCTATAACTGTTATTATTATTCTTATTACTATTATTATTATCGCTATAACTGTTATTATTATGGTTATTCTATTGTTACTATCCCTATTACTCTTGTCTTTATCCTTATAACTATTATTATTATCCTTATTATTATTATTATTATCGCTATAACTGTTATTATTATTCTTGTTACTATTATTACTGTCCGTATTACTCTTGCCTTTATCCTTAATACTATTATTATTACCGCTATAACTGTTATTATTATTCTTATTACTATTATTATTATCCCTATTGCCCTTGTCTTTATCGCTATAACTATTATTATTATCCTTATTACTATTATTATTATCGCTATAACTGTTATTATTATCCTTATAACTATTATTATTATCGCTATAACTGTTATTATTATGCTTATTCTGTTGTTACAATCTCTATTACTCTTGTCTTTCTCCTCATAACTATTATTATTATCCTTATTACTATTATTATTGTCGCTATAACTGTTATTATTATGCTTATTCTATTGTTACTATCCCTATTACTCTTGTCTATATCCATATTACTATTATTATTATCCTTATTACTATTATTATTATCGCTATAACTGTTATTATTATTCTTGTTACTATTATTACTGTCCGTATTACTCTTGCCTTTATCCTTAATACTATTATTATTACCGCTATAACTGTTATTATTATTCTTGTTACTATTATTATTATCCCTATTCCTCTTGTCTTTCTCCTTATAACTATTATTATTATCGCTATAACTGTTATTATTATTCGTGTTGCTATTATTATTATCGCTATAACTGTTATTATTATTCTTATTACCATTGTTACTATCCGTATCACCCTTGTCTTTATCCATATAACTATTATTATTAATCCTTATTACTATTATTATTATCGCTATAACTGTTATTATTATTCTTATTACTATTATTATTATCGCTATAACTGTTATTATTATGCTTATTCTATTGTTACTATCCGTATTACTCTTGCCTTTATCATTATAACTATTATTATTATCCTTATTATTATTATTATTATCGCTATAACTGTTATTATTATTCTTGTTACTATTATTATTATCGCTATAACTGTTATTATTATTCTTGTTACTATTATTATTACCGCTATAACTGTTATTATTATTCTTGTTACTATTATTACTATCCCTATTCCTTTTGTCTTTCTCCTTCTAACTATTATTATTATCCTTATTATTATTATTATTATCGCTATAACTGTTGTTATTATTCTTGTTACTATTATTATTATCCCTATTCCTCTTGTCTTTCTCCTTATCACTTTTATTATTATCCTTATAATTATTATTATTATCGCTATAACTGTTGCTATTATTCTTGTTACTATTTTTATTATCCCTATTCCTCTTGTCTTTCTCCTTATAACTATTATTATTATCGCTATAACTGTTATTATTATTCTTATTACTATTATTATTATCGCTATAACTGTTATTATTATGGTTATTCTATTGTTACTATCCCTATTACTCTTGTCTTTATCCTTATAACTATTATTATTATCCTTATTATTATTATTATTATCGCTATAACTGTTATTATTATTCTTGTTACTATTATTACTGTCCGTATTACTCTTGCCTTTATCCTTAATACTATTATTATTATCGCTATAACTGTTGCTATTATTCTTGTTACTATTTTTATTATCCCTATTCCTCTTGTCTTTCTCCTTATAACTATTATTATTATCGCTATAACTGTTATTATTATTCTTGTTACTATTATTATTATCCCTATTCCTCTTGTCTTTCTCCTTATAACTATTATTATTATCGCTATAACTGTTATTATTATTCGTGTTGCTATTATTATTATCGCTATAACTGTTATTATTATTCTTATTACCATTGTTACTATCCGTATCACCCTTGTCTTTATCCATATAACTATTATTATTAATCCTTATTACTATTATTATTATCGCTATAACTGTTATTATTATTCTTATTACTATTATTATTATCGCTATAACTGTTATTATTATGCTTATTCTATTGTTACTATCCGTATTACTCTTGCCTTTATCATTATAACTATTATTATTATCCTTATTATTATTATTATTATCGCTATAACTGTTATTATTATTCTTGTTACTATTATTATTATCGCTATAACTGTTATTATTATTCTTGTTACTATTATTATTACCGCTATAACTGTTATTATTATTCTTGTTACTATTATTACTATCCCTATTCCTTTTGTCTTTCTCCTTCTAACTATTATTATTATCCTTATTATTATTATTATTATCGCTATAACTGTTGTTATTATTCTTGTTACTATTATTATTATCCCTATTGCCCTTGTCTTTATCGCTATAACTATTATTATTATCCTTATTACTATTATTATTATCGCAATAACTGTTATTATTATCCTTAATACTATTATTATTATCGCTAGAACTGTTATTATTATGGTTACTCTATTGTTACTATCCCTATTACTCTTGTCTTTATCCTTATAACTATTATTATTATCCTTATAACTATTATTATTATCGCTATAACTGTTATTATTATTCTTGTTACTATTATTACTGTCCGTATTACTCTTGCCTTTATCCTTAATACTATTATTATTATCGCTATAACTGTTATTATTATTCTTGTTACTATTATATTATACCTATTCCTCTTGTCTTTCTCCTTATAACTATTATTATTATCGCTATAACTGTTATTATTATTCTTATTACTATTATTATTATCGCTATAACTGTTATTATTATGCTTATTCTATTGTTACTATCCGTATTACTCTTGCCTTTATCATTATAACTATTATTATTATCCTTATTATTATTATTATTATCGCTATAACTGTTATTATTATCCTTATTACTATTATTATTATCGCTATAACTGTTATTATTATTCTTGTTACTATTATTACTGTCCGTATTACTCTTGTCTTTCTCCTTATAACTATTATTATTATCCTTAGTACTATTATTATTATCGCTATACCTGTTATTATTATTCTTGTTACTATTATTATTATCCCTATTCCTCTTGTCTTTCTCCTTATAACTATTATTATTATCCTTATTATTATTATTATTATCGCTATAACTGTTATTATTATTCTTATTACTATTACTATTAACCGTATTCCTCTTGTCTTTATCCTTATAACTATTATTATTATCCTTATTATTATTATTATTATCGCTATAACTGTTGTTATTATTCTTGTTACTATTATTATTATCCCTATTCCTCTTGTCTTTCTCCTTATAACTTTTATTATTATCCTTATAATTATTATTATTATCGCTATAACTGTTGCTATTATTCTTGTTACTATTTTTATTATCCCTATTCCTCTTGTCTTTCTCCTTATAACTATTATTATTATCGCTATAACTGTTATTATTATTCTTGTTACTATTATTATTATCCCTATTCCTCTTGTCTTTCTCCTTATAACTATTATTATTATCGCTATAACTGTTATTATTATTCGTGTTGCTATTATTATTATCGCTATAACTGTTATTATTATTCTTATTACCATTGTTACTATCCGTATCACCCTTGTCTTTATCCATATAACTATTATTATTAATCCTTATTACTATTATTATTATCGCTATAACTGTTATTATTATTCTTATTACTATTATTATTATCGCTATAACTGTTATTATTATGCTTATTCTATTGTTACTATCCGTATTACTCTTGCCTTTATCATTATAACTATTATTATTATCCTTATTATTATTATTATTATCGCTATAACTGTTATTATTATCCTTATTACTATTATTATTATCGCTATAACTGTTATTATTATTCTTGTTACTATTATTACTGTCCGTATTACTCTTGTCTTTCTCCTTATAACTATTATTATTATCCTTAGTACTATTATTATTATCGCTATACCTGTTATTATTATTCTTGTTACTATTATTATTATCCCTATTCCTCTTGTCTTTCTCCTTATAACTATTATTATTATCCTTATTATTATTATTATTATCGCTATAACTGTTATTATTATTCTTATTACTATTACTATTAACCGTATTCCTCTTGTCTTTATCCTTATAACTATTATTATTATCCTTATTATTATTGTTATTATTATCGCTATAACTGTTATTATTATGCTGATTCTATTGTTACAATCTCTATTACTCTTGTCTTTATCCTTATAACTATTATCATTATCCTTATGGCTGTTATTATTATCGCTATAACTGTTATTATTATTCTTGTTACTATTATTATTACCGCTATAACTGTTATTATTATTCTTGTTACTATTATTACTATCCCTATTCCTTTTGTCTTTCTCCTTCTAACTATTATTATTATCCTTATTATTATTATTATTATCGCTATAACTGTTGTTATTATTCTTGTTACTATTATTATTATCCCTATTCCTCTTGTCTTTCTCCTTATAACTTTTATTATTATCCTTATAATTATTATTATTATCGCTATAACTGTTGCTATTTTTCTTGTTACTATTTTTATTATCCCTATTCCTCTTGTCTTTCTCCTTATAACTATTATTATTATCAATATAACTGTTATTATTATTCTTATTACTATTATTATTATCGCTATAACTGTTATTATTATGGTTATTCTATTGTTACTATCCCTATTACTCTTGTCTTTATCCTTATAACTATTATTATTATCCTTATTATTATTATTATTATCGCTATAACTGTTATTATTATTCTTGTTACTATTATTACTGTCCGTATTACTCTTGCCTTTATCCTTAATACTATTATTATTATCGCTATAACTGTTATTATTATTCTTGTTACTATTATATTATACCTATTCCTCTTGTCTTTCTCCTTATAACTATTATTATTATCCTTATTATTTTTATTATTATCGCTATAACTGTTATTATTATTCTTGTTACTATTATTATTATAGCTATAACTGTTATTATTATTCTTATTACCATTGTTACTATCCGTATCACTCTTGTCTTTATCCATATAACTATTATTATTAATCCTTATTACTATTATTATTATCGCTATAACTGTTATTATTATTCTTATTACTAATATTATTATCCCTATTGCCCTTGTCTTTATCGCTATAACTATTATTATTATCCTTATTACTATTATTATTATCGCTATAACTGTTATTATTATCCTTAATACTATTATTATTATCGCTATAACTGTTATTATTATGGTTATTCTATTGTTACTATCCCTATTACTCTTGTCTTTATCCTTATAACTATTATTATTATCCTTATAATTATTATTATTATCGCTATAACTGTTATTATTATTCTTATTACTATTATTATTATCGCTATAACTGTTATTATTATGCTTATTCTATTGTTACTATCCGTATTACTCTTGCCTTTATCATTATAACTATTATTATTATCCTTATTATTATTATTATTATCGCTATAACTGTTATTATTATCCTTATTACTATTATTATTATCGCTATAACTGTTATTATTATGCTTATTCTGTTGTTACTATCTCTATTACTCTTGTCTTTCTCCTTATAACTATTATTATTATCCTTATTATTATTATTATTATCGCTATAACTGTTATTATTATTCTTATTACTATTACTATTAACCGTATTCCTCTTGTCTTTATCCTTATAACTATTATTATTATCCTTATTATTATTGTTATTATTATCGCTATAACTGTTATTATTATGCTGATTCTATTGTTACAATCTCTATTACTCTTGTCTTTATCCTTATAACTATTATCATTATCCTTATGGCTGTTATTATTATCGCTATAACTGTTATTATTATTCTTGTTACTATTATTATTACCGCTATAACTGTTATTATTATTCTTGTTACTATTATTACTATCCCTATTCCTTTTGTCTTTCTCCTTCTAACTATTATTATTATCCTTATTATTATTATTATTATCGCTATAACTGTTGTTATTATTCTTGTTACTATTATTATTATCCCTATTCCTCTTGTCTTTCTCCTTATAACTTTTATTATTATCCTTATAATTATTATTATTATCGCTATAACTGTTGCTATTTTTCTTGTTACTATTTTTATTATCCCTATTCCTCTTGTCTTTCTCCTTATAACTATTATTATTATCAATATAACTGTTATTATTATTCTTATTACTATTATTATTATCGCTATAACTGTTATTATTATGGTTATTCTATTGTTACTATCCCTATTACTCTTGTCTTTAACCTTATAACTATTATTATTATCCTTATTATTATTATTATTATCGCTATAACTGTTATTATTATTCTTGTTACTATTATATTATACCTATTCCTCTTGTCTTTCTCCTTATAACTATTATTATTATCCTTATTATTTTTATTATTATCGCTATAACTGTTATTATTATTCTTGTTACTATTATTATTATAGCTATAACTGTTATTATTATTCTTATTACCATTGTTACTATCCGTATCACTCTTGTCTTTATCCATATAACTATTATTATTAATCCTTATTACTATTATTATTATCGCTATAACTGTTATTATTATTCTTATTACTAATATTATTATCCCTATTGCCCTTGTCTTTATCGCTATAACTATTATTATTATCCTTATTACTATTATTATTATCGCTATAACTGTTATTATTATCCTTAATACTATTATTATTATCGCTATAACTGTTATTATTATGGTTATTCTATTGTTACTATCCCTATTACTCTTGTCTTTATCCTTATAACTATTATTATTATCCTTATAATTATTATTATTATCGCTATAACTGTTATTATTATTCTTATTACTATTATTATTATCGCTATAACTGTTATTATTATGCTTATTCTATTGTTACTATCCGTATTACTCTTGCCTTTATCATTATAACTATTATTATTATCCTTATTATTATTATTATTATCGCTATAACTGTTATTATTATCCTTATTACTATTATTATTATCGCTATAACTGTTATTATTATGCTTATACTGTTGTTACTATCTCTATTACTCTTGCCTTTCTCCTTATAACTATTATTATTATCCTTATTATTAATATTATTATCGCTATAACTGTTACTATTATTCTTGTTACTATTATTATTATCCCTATTCCTCTTGTCTTTCTCCTTATAACTATTATTATTATCCTTATTATTTTTATTATTATCGCTATAACTGTTATTATTATTCTTGTTACTATTATTATTATAGCTATAACTGTTATTATTATTCTTAATACCATTGTTACTATCCGTATCACTCTTGTCTTTATCCATATAACTATTATTATTAATCCTTATTACTATTATTATTATCGCTATAACTGTTATTATTATTCTTGTTACTATTATTATTATAGCTATAACTGTTATTATTATTCTTGTTACTATTATTATTACCGATATAACTGTTATTATTATTCTTGTTACTATTATTACTATCCCTATTCCTTTTGTCTTTCCCCTTCTAACTATTATTATTATACTTATTATTATTATTATTATCGCTATAACTGTTGTTATTATTCTTGTTACTATTATTATTATCCCTATTCCTCTTGTCTTTCTCCTTATAACTTTTATTATTATCCTTATAATTATTATTATTATCGCTATAACTGTTGCTATTATTCTTGTTACTATTTTTATTATCCCTATTCCTCTTGTCTTTCTCCTTATAACTATTATTATTATCGCTATAACTGTTATTATTATTCTTGTTACTATTATTATTATCCCTATTCCTCTTGTCTTTCTCCTTATAACTATTATTATTATCGCTATAACTGTTATTATTATTCGTGTTGCTATTATTATTATCGCTATAACTGTTATTATTATTCTTATTACCATTGTTACTATCCGTATCACCCTTGTCTTTATCCATATAACTATTATTATTAATCCTTATTACTATTATTATTATCGCTATAACTGTTATTATTATTCGTATTACTATTATTATTATCGCTATAACTGTTATTATTATGCTTATTCTATTGTTACTATCCGTATTACTCTTGCCTTTATCATTATAACTATTATTATTATCCTTATTATTATTATTATTATCGCTATAACTGTTATTATTATTCTTGTTACTATTATTATTATCGCTATAACTGTTATTATTATTCTTGTTACTATTATTATTACCGCTATAACTGTTATTATTATTCTTGTTACTATTATTACTATCCCTATTCCTTTTGTCTTTCTCCTTCTAACTATTATTATTATCCTTATTATTATTATTATTATCGCTATAACTGTTGTTATTATTCTTGTTACTATTATTATTATCCCTATTGCCCTTGTCTTTATCGCTATAACTATTATTATTATCCTTATTACTATTATTATTATCGCAATAACTGTTATTATTATCCTTAATACTATTATTATTATCGCTATAACTGTTATTATTATGGTTATTCTATTGTTACTATCCCTATTACTCTTGTCTTTATCCTTATAACTATTATTATTATCCTTATAACTATTATTATTATCGCTATAACTGTTATTATTATTCTTGTTACTATTATTACTGTCCGTATTACTCTTGCCTTTATCCTTAATACTATTATTATTATCGCTATAACTGTTATTATTATTCTTGTTACTATTATATTATACCTATTCCTCTTGTCTTTCTCCTTATAACTATTATTATTATCGCTATAACTGTTATTATTATTCTTATTACTATTATTATTATCGCTATAACTGTTATTATTATGCTTCTTCTATTGTTACTATCCGTATTACTCTTGCCTTTATCATTATAACTATTATTATTATCCTTATTATTATTATTATTATCGCTATAACTGTTATTATTATCCTTATTACTATTATTATTATCGCTATAACTGTTATTATTATTCTTGTTACTATTATTACTGTCCGTATTACTCTTGTCTTTCTCCTTATAACTATTATTATTATCCTTAGTACTATTATTATTATCGCTATACCTGTTATTATTATTCTTGTTACTATTATTATTATCCCTATTCCTCTTGTCTTTCTCCTTATAACTATTATTATTATCCTTATTATTATTATTATTATCGCTATAACTGTTATTATTATTCTTATTACTATTACTATTAACCGTATTCCTCTTGTCTTTATCCTTATAACTATTATCATTATCCTTATGGCTGTTATTATTATCGCTATAACTGTTATTATTATTCTTATTAATATTATTATTATCGCTATAAATGTTATTATTATCCTTATTCTATTGTTACTATCCCTATTCCTTTTGTCTTTCTCCTTCTAACTATTATTATTATCCTTATTATTATTATTATTATCGCTATAACTGTTGTTATTATTCTTGTTACTATTATTATTATCCCTATTCCTCTTGTCTTTCTCCTTATAACTTTTATTATTATCCTTATAATTATTATTATTATCGCTATAACTGTTGCTATTTTTCTTGTTACTATTTTTATTATCCCTATTCCTCTTGTCTTTCTCCTTATAACTATTATTATTATCAATATAACTGTTATTATTATTCTTATTACTATTATTATTATCGCTATAACTGTTATTATTATGGTTATTCTATTGTTACTATCCCTATTACTCTTGTCTTTATCCTTATAACTATTATTATTATCCTTATTATTATTATTATTATCGCTATAACTGTTATTATTATTCTTGTTACTATTATTACTGTCCGTATTACTCTTGCCTTTATCCTTAATACTATTATTATTATCGCTATAACTGTTATTATTATTCTTGTTACTATTATATTATACCTATTCCTCTTGTCTTTCTCCTTATAACTATTATTATTATCCTTATTATTTTTATTATTATCGCTATAACTGTTATTATTATTCTTGTTACTATTATTATTATAGCTATAACTGTTATTATTATTCTTATTACCATTGTTACTATCCGTATCACTCTTGTCTTTATCCATATAACTATTATTATTATCGCTATAACTGTTATTATTATGGTTATTCTATTGTTACTATCCCTATTACTCTTGTCTTTATCCTTATAACTATTATTATTATCCTTATTATTATTAATATTATCGCTATAACTGTTATTATTATTCTTGTTACTATTATTACTGTCCGTATTACTCTTGCCTTTATCCTTAATACTATTATTATTATCGCTATAACTGTTATTATTATTCTCGTTACTATTATATTATACCTATTCCTCTTGTCTTTCTCCTTATAACTATTATTATTACCCTTATAATTATTATTATTATCGCTATAACTGTTATTATTATTCTTATTACTATTATTATTATCGCTATAACTGTTATTATTATGCTTATTTTTTGTTACTATCCGTATTACTCGTGCCTTTATCATTATAACTATTATTATTATCCTTATTATTATTATTATTATCGCTATAACTGTTATTATTATCCTTATTACTATTATTATTATCGCTATAACTGTTATTATTATGCTTATTCTGTTGTTACTATCTCTAGTACTCTTGTCTTTCTCCTTATAACTATTATTATTATCCTTATTATTAATATTATTATCGCTATAACTGTTACTATTATTCTTGTTACTATTATTATTATCCCTATTCCTCTTGTCTTTCTCCTTATAACTATTATTATTATCCTTATTATTATTATTATTATCGCTATAACTGTTATTATTATTCATGTTACTATTATTATTATAGCTATAACTGTTATTATTATTCTTAATACCATTGTTACTATCCGTATCACTCTTGTCTTTATCCATATAACTATTATTATTAATCCTTATTACTATTATTATTATCGCTATAACTGTTATTATTATTCTTATTACTATTATTATTATCGCCATAACTGTTATTATTATGCTTATTCTATTGTTACTATCCGTATTACGCTTGCCTTTATCATTATAACTATTATTATTATCCTTATTATTATTATTATTATCGCTATAACTGTTAAATTATTCTTGTTACTATTATTATTATCGCTATAACTGTTATTATTATTCTTATTACCATTGTTTCTATCCGTATCACTCTTGTCTTTATCCATATAACTATTATTATTAATCCTTATTACTATTATTATTATCGCTATAACTGTTATTATTATGCTTATTCTATTGTTACTATCCGTATTACTCTTGCCTTTATCATTATAACTATTATTATTATTCTTACTACTATTATTATTATCGCTATAACTGTTATTATTATGCTTATTCTATTGTTACTATCCGTATTACTCTTGCTTTATCATTATAACTATTATTATTATCATTATTATTATTATTATTATCGCTATAACTGTTATTATTATGCTTATTCTGTTGTTACAATCTCTATTACTCTTGTCTTTCTCCTCATAACTATTATTATTATCCTTATTACTATTATTATTATCGCTATAACTGTTATTATTATGCTTATTCTATTGTTACTATCCCTATTACTCTTGTCTATATCCATATTACTATTATTATTATCCTTATTACTATTATTATTATCGCTATAACTGTTATTATTATTCTTGTTACTATTATTACTGTCCGTATTACTCTTGCCTTTATCCTTAATACTATTATTATTACCGCTATAACTGTTATTATTATTCTTGTTACTATTATTACTATCCCTATTCCTTTTGTCTTTCTCCTTCTAACTATTATTATTATCCTTATTATTATTATTATTATCGCTATAACTGTTGTTATTATTCTTGTTACTATTATTATTATCCCTATTCCTCTTGTCTTTCTCCTTATAACTTTTATTATTATCCTTATAATTATTATTATTATCGCTATAACTGTTGCTATTTTTCTTGTTACTATTTTTATTATCCCTATTCCTCTTGTCTTTCTCCTTATAACTATTATTATTATCAATATAACTGTTATTATTATTCTTATTACTATTATTATTATCGCTATAACTGTTATTATTATGGTTATTCTATTGTTACTATCCCTATTACTCTTGTCTTTATCCTTATAACTATTATTATTATCCTTATTATTATTATTATTATCGCTATAACTGTTATTATTATTCTTGTTACTATTATTACTGTCCGTATTACTCTTGCCTTTATCCTTAATACTATTATTATTATCGCTATAACTGTTATTATTATTCTTGTTACTATTATATTATACCTATTCCTCTTGTCTTTCTCCTTATAACTATTATTATTATCCTTATTATTTTTATTATTATCGCTATAACTGTTATTATTATTCTTGTTACTATTATTATTATAGCTATAACTGTTATTATTATTCTTATTACCATTGTTACTATCCGTATCACTCTTGTCTTTATCCATATAACTATTATTATTATCGCTATAACTGTTATTATTATGGTTATTCTATTGTTACTATCCCTATTACTCTTGTCTTTATCCTTATAACTATTATTATTATCCTTATTATTATTAATATTATCGCTATAACTGTTATTATTATTCTTGTTACTATTATTACTGTCCGTATTACTCTTGCCTTTATCCTTAATATTATTATTATTATCGCTATAACTGTTATTATTATTCTCGTTACTATTATATTATACCTATTCCTCTTGTCTTTCTCCTTATAACTATTATTATTACCCTTATAATTATTATTATTATCGCTATAACTGTTATTATTATTCTTATTACTATTATTATTATCGCTATAACTGTTATTGTTATGCTTATTTTTTGTTACTATCCGTATTACTCGTGCCTTTATCATTATAACTATTATTATTATCCTTATTATTATTATTATTATCGCTATAACTGTTATTATTATCCTTATTACTATTATTATTATCGCTATAACTGTTATTATTATGCTTATTCTGTTGTTACTATCTCTAGTACTCTTGTCTTTCTCCTTATAACTATTATTATTATCCTTATTATTAATATTATTATCGCTATAACTGTTACTATTATTCTTGTTACTATTATTATTATCCCTATTCCTCTTGTCTTTCTCCTTATAACTATTATTATTATCCTTATTATTATTATTATTATCGCTATAACTGTTATTATTATTCATGTTACTATTATTATTATAGCTATAACTGTTATTATTATTCTTAATACCATTGTTACTATCCGTATCACTCTTGTCTTTATCCATATAACTATTATTATTAATCCTTATTACTATTATTATTATCGCTATAACTGTTATTATTATTCTTATTACTATTATTATTATCGCCATAACTGTTATTATTATGCTTATTCTATTGTTACTATCCGTATTACGCTTGCCTTTATCATTATAACTATTATTATTATCCTTATTATTATTATTATTATCGCTATAACTGTTATTATTATCCTTATTACTATTATTATTATCGCTATAACTGTTATTATTATGCTTATTCTGTTGTTACAATCTCTATTACTCTTGTCTTTCTCCTCATAACTATTATTATTATCCTTATTACTATTATTATTATCGCTATAACTGTTATTATTATGCTTATTCTATTGTTACTATCCCTATTACTCTTGTCTATATCCATATTACTATTATTATTATCCTTATTACTATTATTATTATCGCTATAACTGTTATTATTATTCTTGTTACTATTATTATTACCGCTATAACTGTTATTATTATTCTTGTTACTATTCTTACTATCCCTATTCCTTTTGTCTTTCTCCTTCTAACTATTATTATTATCCTTATTATTATTATTATTATCGCTATAACTGTTGTTATTATTCTTGTTACTATTATTATTATCCCTATTCCTCTTGTCTTTCTCCTTATAACTTTTATTATTATCCTTATAATTATTATTATTATCGCTATAACTGTTGCTATTATTCTTGTTACTATTTTTATTATCCCTATTCCTCTTGTCTTTCTCCTTATAACTATTATTATTATCGCTATAACTGTTATTATTATTCTTATTACTATTATTATTATCGCTATAACTGTTATTATTATGGTTATTCTATTGTTACTATCCCTATTACTCTTGTCTTTACCCTTATAACTATTATTATTATCCTTATTATTATTATTATTATCGCTATAACTGTTATTATTATTCTTGTTACTATTATTACTGTCCGTATTACTCTTGCCTTTATCCTTAATACTATTATTATTATCGCTATAACTGTTATTATTATTCTTGTTACTATTATATTATACCTATTCCTCTTGTCTTTCTCCTTATAACTATTATTATTATCCTTATAATTATTATTATTATCGCTATAACTGTTATTATTATTCTTATTACTATTATTATTATCGCTATAACTGTTATTATTATGCTTATTCTATTGTTACTATCCGTATTACTCTTGCCCTTATCATTATAACTATTATTATTATCCTTATTATTATTATTATTATCGCTATAACTGTTATTATTATCCTTATTACTATTATTATTATCGCTATAACTGTTATTATTATGCTTATTCTGTTGTTACTATCTCTATTACTCTTGTCTTTCTCCTTATAACTATTATTATTATCCTTATTATTAATATTATTATCGCTATAACTGTTACTATTATTATTATCCCTATTCCTCTTGTCTTTCTCCTTAATACTATTATTATTATCGCTTTAACTGTTATTATTATTCTTATTACTATTATTATTATCGCTATAACTGTTATTATTATGCTTATTCTATTGTTACTATCCGTATTACTCTTGCCTTTATCATTATAACTATTATTATTATCCTTATTATTATTATTATTATCGCTATAACTGTTATTATTATCCTTATTACTATTATTATTATCGCTATAACTGTTATTATTATGCTTATTCTGTTGTTACTATCTCTATTACTCTTGTCTTTCTCCTCATAACTATTATTATTATCCTTATTACTATTATTATTATCGCTATAACTGTTATTATTATGCTTATTCTATTGTTACTATCCTTATTACTCTTGTCTATATCCATATTACTATCATTATTATCCTTATTACCATTATTATTATCGCTATAACTGTTATTATTATTCTTGTTACTATTATTACTGTCCGTATTACTCTTGCCTTTATCCTTAATACTATTATTATTACCGCTATAACTGTTATTATTATTCTTCTTACTATTATTATTATCCCCATTCCTCTTGTCTTTCTCCTTATAACTATTATTATTATCGCTATAACTGTTATTATTATTCGTGTTGCTATCATTATTATCGCTATAACTGTTATTATTATTCTTATTACCATTGTTACTATCCGTATCACTCTTGTCTTTATCCATATAACTATTATTATTAATACTTATTACTATTATTATTATCGCTATAACTGTTATTATTATTCTTATTACTATTATTATTATCGCTATAACTGTTATTATTATGCTTATTCTATTGTTACTATCCGTATAACTCTTGCCATTATCATTATAACTATTATTATTATCCTTATTATTATTATTATTATCGCTATAACTGTTATTATTATTCTTGTTACTATTATTATTATCACTATAACTGTTATTATTATTCTTATTACCATTGTTACTATCCGTATCACTCTTGTCTTTATCCATATAACTATTATTATTAATCCTTATTACTATTATTATTATCGCTATAACTGTTATTATTATGCTTATTCTATTGTTACTATCCGTATTACTCTTGCCTTTATCATTATCACTATTATTATTATCCTTATTATTATTATTATTATCGCTATAACTGTTATTATTATTCTTGTTACTATTATTATTATCGCTATAACTGTTATTATTATTCTTATTACCATTGTTACTATCCGTATTACTCTTGCCTTTATCATTATAACTATTATTATTATCCTTATTATTATTATTATTATCGCTATAACTGTTATTATTATCCTTATTACTATTATTATTATCGCTATAACTGTTATTATTATGCTTATTCTGTTGTTACTATCTCTATTACTCTTGTCTTTCTCCTCATAACTATTACTATTATCCTTATTACTATTATTATTATCGCTCTAACTGTTATTATTATGCTTATTCTATTGTTATTATCCCTATTACTCTTGTCTATATCCTTATAACTATTATTATTATCCTTATTACTATTATTATTATCGCTACAACTGGTATTATTATTCTTGTTACTATTAATACTGTCCGTATTACTCTTGCCTTTATCCTTAATACTATTATTATTATCGCTATAACTGTTATTATTATTCTTGTTACTACTATTATTACCCCTATTCCTCTTGTCTTTCTCCTTATAACTATTATTATTATCGCTATAACTGTTATTATTATTCTTATTACTATTATTATTATCGCTATAACTGTTATTATAATTGTTATTACTATTATTATTATCGCTATAACTGTTATTATTATGCTTATTCTATTGTTTCTATCCGTATTACTCTTGCCTTTATCCTTATAACTATTATTATTATCGCTATAACTGTTATTATTATCCTTAACGCTATTATTATTATCGCTATAACTGTTATTATTATTCTTGTTACTATTATTATTATCGCTATAACTGTTATTAGTATGCTTATTCTATTGTTACTATCTCTATTACTCTTGTCTTTATCCTTAAAACTATTATCATTATCCTTATTATTATTATTATTATCGCTATAACTGTTACTATTATTCTTGTTACTATTATTATTATCCCTATTCCTCTTGTCTTTCTCCTTATAACTATTATTATTATCCTTATTATTATTATTATTATCGCTATAACTGTTATTATTATTCTTATTACTATTATTATTATCGCTATAACTGTTATTATAATTGTTATTACTATTATTATTACCGCTATAACTGTTATTATTATGCTTATTCTATTGTTACTATCCGCATTACTCTTGCCTTTATCCTTATAACTATTATTATTATCGCTATAACTGTTATCATTATCCTTAATACTATTATTATTATCGTTATAACTGTTATTATAATCCTTATTACTATTATTATTATCGCTATAACTGTTATTATTATGCTTATTCTATTGTTACTATCCGTATTACTCTTGCCTTTATCATTATAACTATTATTATTATCCTTATTATTATTATTATTATCGCTATAACTGTTATTATTATCCTTATTACTATTATTATTATCGCTATAACTGTTATTATTATGCTTATTCTATTGTTACTATCCGTATTACTCTTGCCTTTATCATTATAACTATTATTATTATCCTTATTATTATTATTATTATCGCTATAACTGTTATTATTATTCTTGTTACTATTATTATTATCGCTATAACTGTTATTATTATTCTTATTACCATTGTTACTATCCGTATCACTCTTGTCTTTATCCATATAACTATTATTATTAATCCTTATTACTATTATTATTATCGCTATAACTGTTATTATTATGCTTATTCTATTGTTACTATCCGTATTACTATTGCCTTTATCATTATAACTATTATTATTATCCTTATAACTATTATTATTATCGCTATAACTGTTGCTATTATTCTTGTTACTATTTTTATTATCCCTATTCCTCTTGTCTTTCTCCTTATTACTATTATTATTATCGCTATAACTGTTATTATTATCCTTATTACTATTATTATTATCGCTATAACTGTTATTATTATTCTTGTTACTATTGTTACTGTCCGTATTACTCTTGCCTTTATCCTTAATACTATTATTATTACCGCTATAACTGTTATTATTATTCTTGTTACTATTATTATTATCCCTATTACTCTTGTCTTTCTCCTTATAACTATTATTATTATCCTTATTATTATTATTATTATTGTCGCTATAACTGTTATTATTATTCTTATTACTATTATTATTATCCCTATTGCCCTTGTCTTTATCCCTATAACTATTATTATTATCCTTATTACTATTATTATTATCGCTATAACTGTTATTATTATTCTTGTTACTATTGTTACTGTCCGTATTACTCTTGCCTTTATCCTTAATACTATTATTATTATCGCTATAACTGTTATTATTATGCTTATTCTGTTGTTACTATCTCTATTACTCTTGTCTTTCTCCTCATAACTATTATTATTATCCTTATTATTAATATTATTATCGCTATAACTGTTACTATTATTCTTGTTACTATTATTATTATCCCTATTCCTCTTGTCTTTCTCCTTATAACTATTATTATTATCCTTATTATTATTATTATTATCGCTATAACTGTTACTATTATTCTTGTTACTATTATTATTATCCCTATTCCTCTTGTCTTTCTCCTTATAACTATTATTATTATCCTTATTATTATTATTATTATCGCTATAACTGTTATTATTATTCGTGTTACTATTATTATTATCGCTATAACTGTTATTATTATTCTTATTACTATTATTATTATCGCTATAACTGTTATTATTATGCTTATTCTATTGTTACTATCCGTATTACTCTTGCCTTTATCATTATAACTATTATTATTATCCTTATTATTATTATTATTATCGCTATAACTGTTATTATTATCCTTATTACTATTATTATTATCGCTATAACTGTTATTATTATGCTTATTCTGTTGTTACTATCTCTATTACTCTTGTCTTTCTCCTCATAACTATTATTATTATCCTTATTACTATTATTATTATCGCTATAACTGTTATTATTATGCTTATTCTATTGTTACTATCCTTATTACTCTTGTCTATATCCATATTACTATTATTATTATCCTTATTACCATTATTATTATCGCTATAACTGTTATTATTATTCTTGTTACTATTATTACTGTCCGTATTACTCTTGCCTTTATCCTTAATACTATTATTATTACCGCTATAACTGTTATTATTATTCTTCTTACTATTATTATTATCCCCATTCCTCTTGTCTTTCTCCTTATAACTATTATTATTATCGCTATAACTGTTATTATTATTCGTGTTGCTATTATTATTATCGCTATAACTGTTATTATTATTCTTATTACCATTGTTACTATCCGTATCACTCTTGTCTTTATCCATATAACTATTATTATTAATACTTATTACTATTATTATTATCGCTATAACTGTTATTATTATTCTTATTACTATTATTATTATCGCTATAACTGTTATTATTATGCTTATTCTATTGTTACTATCCGTATTACTCTTGCCATTATCATTATAACTATTATTATTATCCTTATTATTATTATTATTATCGCTATAACTGTTACTATTATTCTTGTTACTATTATTATTATCCCTATTCCTCTTGTCTTTCTCCTTATAACTATTATTATTATCCTTATTATTATTATTATTATCGCTATAACTGTTATTATTATTCGTGTTACTATTATTATTATCGCTATAACTGTAATTATTATTCTTATTACCATTGTTACTATCCGTATCACTCTTGTCTTTATCCATATAACTATTATTATTAATCCTTATTACTATTATTATTATCGCTATAACTGTTATTATTATTCTTGTTACTATTATTATTATCGCTATAACTGTTATTAGTATGCTTATTCTATTGTTACTATCTCTATTACTCTTGTCTTTATCCTTAAAACTATTATCATTATCCTTATTATTATTATTATTATCGCTATAACTGTTACTATTATTCTTGTTACTATTATTATTATCCCTATTCCTCTTGTCTTTCTCCTTATAACTATTATTATTATCCTTATTATTATTATTATTATCGCTATAACTGTTATTATTATTCTTATTACTATTATTATTATCGCTATAACTGTTATTATAATTGTTATTACTATTATTATTAACGCTATAACTGTTATTATTATGCTTATTCTATTGTTATTATCCGCATTACTCTTGCCTTTATCCTTATAACTATTATTATTATCGCTATAACTGTTATTATTATCCTTAATACTATTATTATTATCGTTATAACTGTTATTATAATCCTTATTACTATTATTATTATCGCTGTAACTGTTATTATTATGCTTATTCTATTGTTACTATCCGTATTACTCTTGCCTTTATCATTATAACTATTATTATTATCCTTATTACTATTATTATTATCGCTATAACTGTTATTATTATGCTTATTCTATTGTTACTATCCGTATTACTCCTGCCTTTATCATTATAACTATTATTATTATCCTTATTATTATTATTATTATCGCTATAACTGTTATTATTATTCTTGTTACTATTATTATTATCGCCATAACTGTTATTATTATTCTTATTACCATTGTTACTATCCGTATCACTCTTGTCTTTATCCATATAACTATTATTATTAATCCTTATTACTATTATTATTATCGCTATAACTGTTATTATTATGCTTATTCTATTGTTCCTATCCGTATTACTATTGCCTTTATCATTATAACTATTATTATTATCCTTATTTTTATTTTTATTATCGGTATAACTGTTATTATCATTCTTGTTACTATTATTATTATAGCTATAACTGTTATTATTATTCTTATTACCATTGTTACTATCCGTATTACTCTTGCCTTTATCATTATAACTATTACTATTATCCTTATAATTATTATTATTATCGCTATAACTGTTGCTATTATTCTTGTTACTATTTTTATTATCCCTATTCCTCTTGTCTTTCTCCTTATTACTATTATTATTATCGCTATAACTGTTATTATTATCCTTATTACTATTATTATTATCGCTATAACTGTTATTATTATCCTTATTACTATTATTATTATCGCTATAACTGTTATTATTATTCTTGTTACTATTGTTACTGTCCGTATTACTCTTGCCTTTATCCTTAATACTATTATTATTACCGCTATAACTGTTATTATTATTCTTGTTACTAGTATTATTATCCCTATTACTCTTGTCTTTCTCCTTATAACTATTATTATTATCCTTATTATTATTATTATTATTGTCGCTATAACTGTTATTATTATTCTTATTACTATTATTATTATCCCTATTGCCCTTGTCTTTATCCCTATAACTATTATTATTATCCATATTACTATTATTATTATCCTTATTACCATTATTATTGTCGCTATAACTGTTATTATTATTCTTGTTACTATTATTACTGTCCGTATTACTCTTGCCTTTATCCTTAATACTATTATTATTACCGCTATAACTGTTATTATTATTCGTGTTACTATTATTACTATCCCTATTCCTTTTGTCTTTCTCCTTCTAACTATTATTATTATCCTTATTATTATTATTATTATCGCTATAACTGTTGTTATTATTCTTGTTACTATTATTATTATCCCTATTGCCCTTGTCTTTATCGCTATAACTATTATTATTATCCTTATTACTATTATTATTATCGCAATAACTGTTATTATTATCCTTAATACTATTATTATTATCTTTATAACTGTTATTATTATGGTTATTCTATTGTTACTATCCCTATTACTCTTGTCTTTATCCTTATCACTATTATTATTATCCTTATAACTATTATTATTATCGCTATAACTGTTATTATTATTCTTGTTACTATTATTACTGTCCGTATTACTCTTGCCTTTATCCTTAATACTATTATTATTATCGCTATAACTGTTATTATTATTCTTGTTACTATTATATTATACCTATTCCTCTTGTCTTTCTCCTTATAACTATTATTATTATCGCTTAAACTGTTATTATTATTCTTATTACTATTATTATTATCGCTATAACTGTTATTATTATGCTTATTCTATTGTTACTATCCGTATTACTCTTGCCTTTATCATTATAACTATTATTATTATCCTTATTATTATTATTATTATCGCTATAACTGTTATTATTATCCTTATTACTATTATTATTATCGCTATAACTGTTATTATTATTCTTGTTACTATTATTACTGTCCGTATTACTCTTGTCTTTCTCCTTATAACTATTATTATTATCCTTAGTACTATTATTATTATCGCTATACCTGTTATTATTATTCTTGTTACTATTATTATTATCCCTATTCCTCTTGTCTTTCTCCTTATAACTATTATTATTATCCTTATTATTATTATTATTATCGCTATAACTGTTATTATTATTCTTATTACTATTACTATTAACCGTATTCCTCTTGTCTTTATCCTTATAACTATTATTATTATCCTTATTATTATTGTTATTATTATCGCTATAACTGTTATTATTATGCTGATTCTATTGTTACAATCTCTATTACTCTTGTCTTTATCCTTATAACTATTATCATTATCCTTATGGCTGTTATTATTATCGCTATAACTGTTATTATTATTCTTGTTACTATTATTATTACCGCTATAACTGTTATTATTATTCTTGTTACTATTATTACTATCCCTATTCCTTTTGTCTTTCTCCTTCTAACTATTATTATTATCCTTATTATTATTATTATTATCGCTATAACTGTTGTTATTATTATTGTTACTATTATTATTATCCCTATTCCTCTTGTCTTTCTCCTTATAACTTTTATTATTATCCTTATAATTATTATTATTATCGCTATAACTGTTGCTATTTTTCTTGTTACTATTTTTATTATCCCTATTCCTCTTGTCTTTCTCCTTATAACTATTATTATTATCAATATAACTGTTATTATTATTCTTATTACTATTATTATTATCGCTATAACTGTTATTATTATGGTTATTCTATTGTTACTATCCCTATTACTCTTGTCTTTATCCTTATAACTATTATTATTATCCTTATTATTATTATTATTATCGCTATAACTGTTATTATTATTCTTGTTACTATTATTACTGTCCGTATTACTCTTGCCTTTATCCTTAATACTATTATTATTATCGCTATAACTGTTATTATTATTCTTGTTACTATTATATTATACCTATTCCTCTTGTCTTTCTCCTTATAACTATTATTATTATCCTTATTATTTTTATTATTATCGCTATAACTGTTATTATTATTCTTGTTACTATTATTATTATAGCTATAACTGTTATTATTATTCTTATTACCATTGTTACTATCCGTATCACTCTTGTCTTTATCCATATAACTATTATTATTAATCCTTATTACTATTATTATTATCGCTATAACTGTTATTATTATTCTTATTACTAATATTATTATCCCTATTGCCCTTGTCTTTATCGCTATAACTATTATTATTATCCTTATTACTATTATTATTATCGCTATAACTGTTATTATTATCCTTAATACTATTATTATTATCGCTATAACTGTTATTATTATGGTTATTCTATTGTTACTATCCCTATTACTCTTGTCTTTATCCTTATAACTATTATTATTATCCTTATAATTATTATTATTATCGCTATAACTGTTATTATTATTCTTATTACTATTATTATTATCGCTATAACTGTTATTATTATGCTTATTCTATTGTTACTATCCGTATTACTCTTGCCTTTATCATTATAACTATTATTATTATCCTTATTATTATTATTATTATCGCTATAACTGTTATAATTATCCTTATTACTATTATTATTATCGCTATAACTGTTATTATTATGCTTATTCTGTTGTTACTATCTCTATTACTCTTGTCTTTCTCCTTATAACTATTATTATTATCCTTATTATTATTATTATTATCGCTATAACTGTTATTATTATCGCTATAACTGTTATTATTATGCTGATTCTATTGTTACAATCTCTATTACTCTTGTCTTTATCCTTATAACTATTATCATTATCCTTATTATTATTATTATTATCGCTATAACTGTTATAATTATCCTTATTACTATTATTATTATCGCTATAACTGTTATTATTATGCTTATTCTGTTGTTACTATCTCTATTACTCTTGTCTTTCTCCTTATAACTATTATTATTATCCTTATTATTATTATTATTATCGCTATAACTGTTATTATTATCGCTATAACTGTTATTATTATGCTGATTCTATTGTTACAATCTCTATTACTCTTGTCTTTATCCTTATAACTATTATCATTATCCTTATGGCTGTTATTATTATCGCTATAACTGTTATTATTATTCTTGTTACTATTATTATTACCGCTATAACTGTTATTATTATTCTTGTTACTATTATTACTATCCCTATTCCTTTTGTCTTTCTCCTTCTAACTATTATTATTATCCTTATTATTATTATTATTATCGCTATAACTGTTGTTATTATTCTTGTTACTATTATTATTATCCCTATTCCTCTTGTCTTTCTCCTTATAACTTTTATTATTATCCTTATAATTATTATTATTATCGCTATAACTGTTGCTATTTTTCTTGTTACTATTTTTATTATCCCTATTCCTCTTGTCTTTCTCCTTATAACTATTATTATTATCAATATAACTGTTATTATTATTCTTATTACTATTATTATTATCGCTATAACTGTTATTATTATGGTTATTCTATTGTTACTATCCCTATTACTCTTGTCTTTCTCCTTCTAACTATTATTATTATCCTTATTATTATTATTATTATCGCTATAACTGTTGTTATTATTCTTGTTACGATTATTATTATCCCTATTCCTCTTGTCTTTCTCCTTATAACTTTTATTATTATCCTTATAATTATTATTATTATCGCTATAACTGTTGCTATTTTTCTTGTTACTATTTTTATTATCCCTATTCCTCTTGTCTTTCTCCTTATAACTATTATTATTATCAATATAACTGTTATTATTATTCTTATTACTATTATTATTATCGCTATAACTGTTATTATTATGGTTATTCTATTGTTACTATCCCTATTACTCTTGTCTTTATCCTTATAACTATTATTATTATCCTTATTATTATTATTATTATCGCTATAACTGTTATTATTATTCTTGTTACTATTATTACTGTCCGTATTACTCTTGCCTTTATCCTTAATACTATTATTATTATCGCTATAACTGTTATTATTATTCTTGTTACTATTATATTATACCTATTCCTCTTGTCTTTCTCCTTATAACTATTATTATTATCCTTATTATTTTTATTATTATCGCTATAACTGTTATTATTATTCTTGTTACTATTATTATTATAGCTATAACTGTTATTATTATTCTTATTACCATTGTTACTATCCGTATCACTCTTGTCTTTATCCATATAACTATTATTATTAATCCTTATTACTATTATTATTATCGCTATAACTGTTATTATTATTCTTATTACTAATATTATTATCCCTATTGCCCTTGTCTTTATCGCTATAACTATTATTATTATCCTTATTACTATTATTATTATCGCTATAACTGTTATTATTATCCTTAATACTATTATTATTATCGCTATAACTGTTATTATTATGGTTATTCTATTGTTACTGTCCCTATTACTCTTGTCTTTATCCTTATAACTATTATTATTATCCTTATAATTATTATTATTATCGCTATAACTGTTATTATTATTCTTATTACTATTATTATTATCGCTATAACTGTTATTATTATGCTTATTCTATTGTTACTATCCGTATTACTCTTGCCTTTATCATTATAACTATTATTATTATCCTTATTATTATTATTATTATCGCTATAACTGTTATTATTATCCTTATTACTATTATTATTATCGCTATAACTGTTATTATTATGCTTATACTGTTGTTACTATCTCTATTACTCTTGTCTTTCTCCTTATAACTATTATTATTATCCTTATTATTAATATTATTATCGCTATAACTGTTACTATTATTCTTGTTACTATTATTATTATCCCTATTCCTCTTGTCTTTCTCCTTATAACTATTATTATTATCCTTATTATTTTTATTATTATCGCTATAACTGTTATTATTATTCTTGTTACTATTATTATTATAGCTATAACTGTTATTATTATTCTTAATACCATTGTTACTATCCGTATCACTCTTGTCTTTATCCATATAACTATTATTATTAATCCTTATTACTATTATTATTATCGCTATAACTGTTATTATTATTCTTGTTACTATTATTATTATAGCTATAACTGTTATTATTATTCTTGTTACTATTATTATTACCGCTATAACTGTTATTATTATTCTTGTTACTATTATTACTATCCCTATTCCTTTTGTCTTTCCCCTTCTAACTATTATTATTATACTTATTATTATTATTATTATCGCTATAACTGTTGTTATTATTCTTGTTACTATTATTATTATCCCTATTCCTCTTGTCTTTCTCCTTATAACTTTTATTATTATCCTTATAATTATTATTATTATCGCTATAACTGTTGCTATTATTCTTGTTACTATTTTTATTATCCCTATTCCTCTTGTCTTTCTCCTTATAACTATTATTATTATCGCTATAACTGTTATTATTATTCTTGTTACTATTATTATTATCCCTATTCCTCTTGTCTTTCTCCTTATAACTATTATTATTATCGCTATAACTGTTATTATTATTCGTGTTGCTATTATTATTATCGCTATAACTGTTATTATTATTCTTATTACTATTATTATTATCGCTATAACTGTTATTATTATTCTTGTTACTATTATATTATACCTATATTATACCTATTCCTCTTGTCTTTCTCCTTATAACTATTATTATTATCGCTATAACTGTTATTATTATTCTTATTACTATTATTATTATCGCTATAACTGTTATTATTATGCTTATTCTGTTGTTACAATCTCTATTACTCTTGTCTTTCTCCTCATAACTATTATTATTATCCTTATTACTATTATTATTATCGCTATAACTGTTATTATTATGCTTATTCTATTGTTACTATCCCTATTACTCTTGTCTATATCCATATTACTATTATTATTATCCTTATTACTATTATTATTATCGCTATAACTGTTATTATTATTCTTGTTACTATTATTACTGTCCGTATTACTCTTGCCTTTATCCTTAATACTATTATTATTACCGCTATAACTGTTATTATTATTCTTGTTACTATTATTATTATCCCTATTCCTCTTGTCTTTCTCCTTATAACTATTATTATTATCGCTATAACTGTTATTATTATTCGTGTTGCTATTATTATTATCGCTATAACTGTTATTATTATTCTTATTACCATTGTTACTATCCGTATCACCCTTGTCTTTATCCATATAACTATTATTATTAATCCTTATTACTATTATTATTATCGCTATAACTGTTATTATTATTCTTATTACTATTATTATTATCGCTATAACTGTTATTATTATGCTTATTCTATTGTTACTATCCGTATTACTCTTGCCTTTATCATTATAACTATTATTATTATCCTTATTATTATTATTATTATCGCTATAACTGTTATTATTATCCTTATTACTATTATTATTATCGCTATAACTGTTATTATTATGCTTATTCTGTTGTTACTATCTCTAGTACTCTTGTCTTTCTCCTTATAACTATTATTATTATCCTTATTATTAATATTATTATCGCTATAACTGTTACTATTATTCTTGTTACTATTATTATTATCCCTATTCCTCTTGTCTTTCTCCTTATAACTATTATTATTATCCTTATTATTATTATTATTATCGCTATAACTGTTATTATTATTCTTGTTACTATTATTATTATAGCTATAACTGTTATTATTATTCTTATTACCATTGTTACTACCGTATCACTCTTGTCTTTATCCATATAACTATTATTATTAATCCTTATTACTATTATTATTATAGCTATAACTGTTATTATTATTCTTATTACTATTATTATTATCGCCATAACTGTTATTATTATGCTTATTCTATTGTTACTATCCGTATTACGCTTGCCTTTATCATTATAACTATTATTATTATCCTTATTATTATTATTATTATCGCTATAACTGTTAAATTATTCTTGTTACTATTATTATTATCGCTATAACTGTTATTATTATTCTTATTACCATTGTTTCTATCCGTATCACTCTTGTCTTTATCCATATAACTATTATTATTAATCCTTATTACTATTATTATTATCGCTATAACTGTTATTATTATGCTTATTCTATTGTTACTATCCGTATTACTCTTGCCTTTATCATTATAACTATTATTATTATCCTTATTATTATTATTATTATCGCTATAACTGTTATTATTATTCTTATTACCATTGTTACTATCCGTATTACTCTTGCCTTTATCATTCTAACTATTATTATTATCCTTATAATTATTATTATTATCGCTATAACTGTTGCTATTATTCTTGTTACTATTATTATTATCCCTATTCCTCTTGTCTTTCTCCTTATAACTTTTATTATTATCCTTATAATTATTATTATTATCGCTATAACTGTTGCTATTATTCTTGTTACTATTTTTATTATCCCTATTCCTCTTGTCTTTCTCCTTATAACTTTTATTATTATCTTTATTATTATTATTATTATCGCTATAACTGTTATTATTATTCTTGTTACTATTATTATTATCGCTATAACTGTTATTATTATTCTTATTACTATTACTATTAACCGTATTCCTCTTGTCTTTATCCTTATAACTATTATTATTATCCTTATTATTATTGTTATTATTATCGCTATAACTGTTATTATTATGCTGATTCTATTGTTACAATCTCTATTACTCTTGTCTTTATCCTTATAACTATTATCATTATCCTTATGGCTGTTATTATTATCGCTATAACTGTTATTATTATTCTTGTTACTATTATTATTACCGCTATAACTGTTATTATTATTCTTGTTACTATTATTACTATCCCTATTCCTTTTGTCTTTCTCCTTCTAACTATTATTATTATCCTTATTATTATTATTATTATCGCTATAACTGTTGTTATTATTCTTGTTACTATTATTATTATCCCTATTCCTCTTGTCTTTCTCCTTATAACTTTTATTATTATCCTTATAATTATTATTATTATCGCTATAACTGTTGCTATTTTTCTTGTTACTATTTTTATTATCCCTATTCCTCTTGTCTTTCTCCTTATAACTATTATTATTATCAATATAACTGTTATTATTATTCTTATTACTATTATTATTATCGCTATAACTGTTATTATTATGGTTATTCTATTGTTACTATCCCTATTACTCTTGTCTTTATCCTTATAACTATTATTATTATCCTTATTATTATTATTATTATCGCTATAACTGTTATTATTATTCTTGTTACTATTATTACTGTCCGTATTACTCTTGCCTTTATCCTTAATACTATTATTATTATCGCTATAACTGTTATTATTATTCTTGTTACTATTATATTATACCTATTCCTCTTGTCTTTCTCCTTATAACTATTATTATTATCCTTATTATTTTTATTATTATCGCTATAACTGTTATTATTATTCTTGTTACTATTATTATTATAGCTATAACTGTTATTATTATTCTTATTACCATTGTTACTATCCGTATCACTCTTGTCTTTATCCATATAACTATTATTATTAATCCTTATTACTATTATTATTATCGCTATAACTGTTATTATTATTCTTATTACTAATATTATTATCCCTATTGCCCTTGTCTTTATCGCTATAACTATTATTATTATCCTTATTACTATTATTATTATCGCTATAACTGTTATTATTATCCTTAATACTATTATTATTATCGCTATAACTGTTATTATTATGGTTATTCTATTGTTACTGTCCCTATTACTCTTGTCTTTATCCTTATAACTATTATTATTATCCTTATAATTATTATTATTATCGCTATAACTGTTATTATTATTCTTATTACTATTATTATTATCGCTATAACTGTTATTATTATGCTTATTCTATTGTTACTATCCGTATTACTCTTGCCTTTATCATTATAACTATTATTATTATCCTTATTATTATTATTATTATCGCTATAACTGTTATTATTATCCTTATTACTATTATTATTATCGCTATAACTGTTATTATTATGCTTATACTGTTGTTACTATCTCTATTACTCTTGTCTTTCTCCTTATAACTATTATTATTATCCTTATTATTAATATTATTATCGCTATAACTGTTACTATTATTCTTGTTACTATTATTATTATCCCTATTCCTCTTGTCTTTCTCCTTATAACTATTATTATTATCCTTATTATTTTTATTATTATCGCTATAACTGTTATTATTATTCTTGTTACTATTATTATTATAGCTATAACTGTTATTATTATTCTTAATACCATTGTTACTATCCGTATCACTCTTGTCTTTATCCATATAACTATTATTATTAATCCTTATTACTATTATTATTATCGCTATAACTGTTATTATTATTCTTGTTACTATTATTATTATAGCTATAACTGTTATTATTATTCTTGTTACTATTATTATTACCGCTATAACTGTTATTATTATTCTTGTTACTATTATTACTATCCCTATTCCTTTTGTCTTTCCCCTTCTAACTATTATTATTATACTTATTATTATTATTATTATCGCTATAACTGTTGTTATTATTCTTGTTACTATTATTATTATCCCTATTCCTCTTGTCTTTCTCCTTATAACTTTTATTATTATCCTTATAATTATTATTATTATCGCTATAACTGTTGCTATTATTCTTGTTACTATTTTTATTATCCCTATTCCTCTTGTCTTTCTCCTTATAACTATTATTATTATCGCTATAACTGTTATTATTATTCTTGTTACTATTATTATTATCCCTATTCCTCTTGTCTTTCTCCTTATAACTATTATTATTATCGCTATAACTGTTATTATTATTCGTGTTGCTATTATTATTATCGCTATAACTGTTATTATTATTCTTATTACTATTATTATTATCGCTATAACTGTTATTATTATTCTTGTTACTATTATTATTACCGCTATAACTGTTATTATTATTCTTGTTACTATTATTACTATCCCTATTCCTTTTGTCTTTCTCCTTCTAACTATTATTATTATCCTTATTATTATTATTATTATCGCTATAACTGTTGTTATTATTCTTGTTACTATTATTATTATCCCTATTGCCCTTGTCTTTATCGCTATAACTATTATTATTATCCTTATTACTATTATTATTATCGCAATAACTGTTATTATTATCCTTAATACTATTATTATTATCGCTATAACTGTTATTATTATGGTTATTCTATTGTTACTATCCCTATTACTCTTGTCTTTATCCTTATAACTATTATTATTATCCTTATAACTATTATTATTATCGCTATAACTGTTATTATTATTCTTGTTACTATTATTACTGTCCGTATTACTCTTGCCTTTATCCTTAATACTATTATTATTATCGCTATAACTGTTATTATTATTCTTGTTACTATTATATTATACCTATATTATACCTATTCCTCTTGTCTTTCTCCTTATAACTATTATTATTATCGCTATAACTGTTATTATTATTCTTATTACTATTATTATTATCGCTATAACTGTTATTATTATGCTTATTCTGTTGTTACAATCTCTATTACTCTTGTCTTTCTCCTCATAACTATTATTATTATCCTTATTACTATTATTATTATCGCTATAACTGTTATTATTATGCTTATTCTATTGTTACTATCCCTATTACTCTTGTCTATATCCATATTACTATTATTATTATCCTTATTACTATTATTATTATCGCTATAACTGTTATTATTATTCTTGTTACTATTATTACTGTCCGTATTACTCTTGCCTTTATCCTTAATACTATTATTATTACCGCTATAACTGTTATTATTATTCTTGTTACTATTATTATTATCCCTATTCCTCTTGTCTTTCTCCTTATAACTATTATTATTATCGCTATAACTGTTATTATTATTCGTGTTGCTATTATTATTATCGCTATAACTGTTATTATTATTCTTATTACCATTGTTACTATCCGTATCACCCTTGTCTTTATCCATATAACTATTATTATTAATCCTTATTACTATTATTATTATCGCTATAACTGTTATTATTATTCTTATTACTATTATTATTATCGCTATAACTGTTATTATTATGCTTATTCTATTGTTACTATCCGTATTACTCTTGCCTTTATCATTATAACTATTATTATTATCCTTATTATTATTATTATTATCGCTATAACTGTTATTATTATCCTTATTACTATTATTATTATCGCTATAACTGTTATTATTATGCTTATTCTGTTGTTACTATCTCTAGTACTCTTGTCTTTCTCCTTATAACTATTATTATTATCCTTATTATTAATATTATTATCGCTATAACTGTTACTATTATTCTTGTTACTATTATTATTATCCCTATTCCTCTTGTCTTTCTCCTTATAACTATTATTATTATCCTTATTATTATTATTATTATCGCTATAACTGTTATTATTATTCTTGTTACTATTATTATTATAGCTATAACTGTTATTATTATTCTTATTACCATTGTTACTACCGTATCACTCTTGTCTTTATCCATATAACTATTATTATTAATCCTTATTACTATTATTATTATAACTATAACTGTTATTATTATTCTTATTACTATTATTATTATCGCCATAACTGTTATTATTATGCTTATTCTATTGTTACTATCCGTATTACGCTTGCCTTTATCATTATAACTATTATTATTATCCTTATTATTATTATTATTATCGCTATAACTGTTAAATTATTCTTGTTACTATTATTATTATCGCTATAACTGTTATTATTATTCTTATTACCATTGTTTCTATCCGTATCACTCTTGTCTTTATCCATATAACTATTATTATTAATCCTTATTACTATTATTATTATCGCTATAACTGTTATTATTATGCTTATTCTATTGTTACTATCCCAATTACTCTTGTCTATATCCTTATAACTATTATTATTATCCTTATTACTATTATCATTATCGCTATAACTGTTATTATTATTCTTGTTACTATTATTATTACCGCTATAACTGTTATTATTATTCTTGTTACTATTATTACTATCCCTATTCCTTTTGTCTTTCTCCTTCTAACTATTATTATTATCCTTATTATTATTATTATTATCGCTATAACTGTTGTTATTATTCTTGTTACAATTATTATTATCCCTATTCCTCTTGTCTTTCTCCTTATAACTTTTATTATTATCCTTATAATTATTATTATTATCGCTATAACTGTTGCTATTATTCTTGTTACTATTTTTATTATCCCTATTCCTCTTGTCTTTCTCCTTATAACTATTATTATTATCGCTATAACTGTTATTATTATTCTTATTACTATTATTATTATCGCTATAACTGTTATTATTATGCTTATTCTATTGTTACTATCCGTATTACTCTTGCCTTTATCATTATAACTATTATTATTATCCTTATTATTATTATTATTATTATCGCTATAAAAGTTATTATTATCCTTATTACTATTATTATTATCGCTATAACTGTTATTATTATGCTTATTCTGTTGTTACTATCTCTATTACTCTTGTCCTTCTCCTTATAACTATTATTATTATCCTTATTATTAATATTATTATCGCTATAACTGTTACTATTATTCTTGTTACTATTATTATTATCCCTATTCCTCTTGTCTTTCTCCTTATAACTATTATTATTATCCTTATTATTATTATTATTATCGCTATAACTGTTATTCTTATTCTTGTTACTATTATTATTATAGCTATAACTGTTATTATTATTCTTATTACCATTGTTACTATCCGTATCACTCTTGTCTTTATCCATATAACTATTATTATTAATCCTTATTACTATTATTATTATAGCTATAACTGTTATTATTATTCTTATTACTATTATTATTATCGCCATAACTGTTATTATTATGCTTATTCTATTGTTACTATCCGTATTACTCTTGCCTTTATCATTATAACTATTATTATTATCCTTATTATTATTATTATTATCGCTATAACTGTTATTATTATTCTTGTTACTATTATTATTATCGCTATTGCCCTTGTCTTTATCCCTATAACTATTATTATTATCCTTATTACTATTATTATTATCGCTATAACTGTTATTATTATCCTTAATACTATTATTATTATCGCTATAACTGTTATTATTATGGTTATTCTATTGTTACTATCCCTATTACTCTTGTCTTTATCCTTATAACTATTATTATTATCCTTATTATTATTATTATTATTATCGCTATAACTGTTATTATTATTCTTATTATTATTATTATTATCGCTATAACTGTTACTATTATCCTTATTACTATTATTATTATCGCTATAACTGTTATTATTATGCTTATTCTGTTGTTACTATCTCTATTACTCTTGTCTTTCTCCTTATAACTATTATTATTATCCTTATTATTATTATTATTATCGCTATAACTGTTATTATTGTTCTTATTACCATTGTTACTATCCGTATCACTCTTGTCTTTATCCATATAACTATTATTATTAATGCTCATTACTATTATTATTATCGCTATAACTGTTATTATTATTCTTATTACTATTATTATTATCGCTATAACTGTTATTATTATGCTTATTCTATTGTTACTATCCGTATTACTCTTGCCTTTATCATTATAACTATTATTATTATCCTTATTATTATTATTATTATCGCTATAACTTTATTATTATTCTTGTTACTATTATTATTATCGCTATAACTGTTATTATTATTCTTATTACCATTGTTTCTATCCGTATCACTCTTGTCTTTATCCATATAACTATTATTATTAATCCTTATTACTATTATTATTATCGCTATAACTGTTATTATTATTCTTATTACTATTATTATTATCCCTATTGCCCTTGTCTTTATCCCTATAACTATTATTATTATCCCTATTACTATTATTATTATCGCTATAACTGTTATTATTATCCTTAATACTATTATTATTATCGCTATAACTGTTATTATTATGGTTATTCTATTGTTACTATCCCTATTGCTCTTGTCTTTATCCTTATAACTATTATTATTATCCTTATTACTATTATTATTATCGCTATAACTGTTATTATTATTCTTGTTACTATTATTACTGTCCGTATTACTCTTGCCTTTATCCTTAATACTATTATTATTATCGCTATAACTGTTATTATTATTCTTGTTACTATTATATTATACCTATTCCTCTTGTCTTTCTCCTTATAACTATTATTATTATCGCTATAACTGTTATTATTATTCTTATTACTATTATTATTATCGCTATAACTGTTACTATTATGCTTATTCTATTGTTACTATCCGTATTACTCTTGCCTTTATCATTATAACTATTATTATTATCCTTATTATTATTATTATTATCGCTATAACTGTTATTATTATCCTTATTACTATTATTATTATCGCTATAACTGTTATTATTATGCTTATTCTGTTGTTACAATCTCTATTACTCTTGTCTTTCTCCTCATAACTATTATTATTATCCTTATTACTATTATTATTATCGCTATAACTGTTATTATTATGCTTATTCTATTGTTACTATCCCTATTACTCTTGTCTATATCCATATTACTATTATTATTATCCTTATTACTATTATTATTATCGCTATAACTGTTATTATTATTCTTGTTACTATTATTACTGTCCGTATTACTCTTGCCTTTATCCTTAATACTATTATTATTACCGCTATAACTGTTATTATTATTCTTCGTACTATTATTATTATCCCCATTCCTCTTGTCTTTCTCCTTATAACTATTATTATTATCGCTATAACTGTTATTATTATTCTTGTTACTATTATTATTATCCCTATTCCTCTTGTCTTTCTCCTTATAACTATTATTATTATCGCTATAACTGTTATTATTATTCTTATTACTATTATTATTATCGCTATAACTGTTATTATTATGCTTATTCTATTGTTACTATCCGTATTACTCTTGCCATTATCATTATAACTATTATTATTATCCTTATTATTATTATTATTATCGCTATAACTGTTATTATTATTCTTATTACTATTATTATTATCGCTATAACTGTTATTATAATTGTTATTACTATTATTATTACCGCTATAACTGTTATTATTATGCTTATTCTATTGTTACTATCCGCATTACTCTTGCCTTTATCCTTATAACTATTATTATTATCGCTATAACTGTTATTATTATCCTTAATACTATTATTATTATCGTTATAACTGTTATTATAATCCTTATTACTATTATTATTATCGCTATAACTGTTATTATTATTCTTATTACTAATATTATTATCCCTATTGCCCTTGTCTTTATCGCTATAACTATTATTATTATCCTTATTACTATTATTATTATCGCTATAACTGTTATTATTATCCTTAATACTATTATTATTATCGCTATAACTGTTATTATTATGGTTATTCTATTGTTACTGTCCCTATTACTCTTGTCTTTATCCTTATAACTATTATTATTATCCTTATAATTATTATTATTATCGCTATAACTGTTATTATTATTCTTATTACTATTATTATTATCGCTATAACTGTTATTATTATGCTTATTCTATTGTTACTATCCGTATTACTCTTGCCTTTATCATTATAACTATTATTATTATCCTTATTATTATTATTATTATCGCTATAACTGTTATTATTATCCTTATTACTATTATTATTATCGCTATAACTGTTATTATTATGCTTATACTGTTGTTACTATCTCTATTACTCTTGTCTTTCTCCTTATAACTATTATTATTATCCTTATTATTAATATTATTATCGCTATAACTGTTACTATTATTCTTGTTACTATTATTATTATCCCTATTCCTCTTGTCTTTCTCCTTATAACTATTATTATTATCCTTATTATTTTTATTATTATCGCTATAACTGTTATTATTATTCTTGTTACTATTATTATTATAGCTATAACTGTTATTATTATTCTTAATACCATTGTTACTATCCGTATCACTCTTGCCTTTATCCATATAACTATTATTATTAATCCTTATTACTATTATTATTATCGCTATAACTGTTATTATTATTCTTGTTACTATTATTATTATAGCTATAACTGTTATTATTATTCTTGTTACTATTATTATTACCGCTATAACTGTTATTATTATTCTTGTTACTATTATTACTATCCCTATTCCTTTTGTCTTTCCCCTTCTAACTATTATTATTATACTTATTATTATTATTATTATCGCTATAACTGTTGTTATTATTCTTGTTACTATTATTATTATCCCTATTCCTCTTGTCTTTCTCCTTATAACTTTTATTATTATCCTTATAATTATTATTATTATCGCTATAACTGTTGCTATTATTCTTGTTACTATTTTTATTATCCCTATTCCTCTTGTCTTTCTCCTTATAACTATTATTATTATCGCTATAACTGTTATTATTATTCTTGTTACTATTATTATTATCCCTATTCCTCTTGTCTTTCTCCTTATAACTATTATTATTATCGCTATAACTGTTATTATTATTCTTATTACTATTATTATTATCGCTATAACTGTTATTATTATGCTTATTCTATTGTTACTATCCGTATTACTCTTGCCATTATCATTATAACTATTATTATTATCCTTATTATTATTATTATTATCGCTATAACTGTTATTATTATTCGTGTTACTATTATTATTATCGCTATAACTGTAATTATTATACTTATTACCATTGTTACTATCCGTATCACTCTTGTCTTTATCCATATAACTATTATTATTAATCCTTATTACTATTATTATTATCGCTATAACTGTTATTATTATTCTTGTTACTATTATTATTATCGCTATAACTGTTATTAGTATGCTTATTCTATTGTTACTATCTCTATTACTCTTGTCTTTATCCTTAAAACTATTATCATTATCCTTATTATTATTATTATTATCGCTATAACTGTTACTATTATTCTTGTTACTATTATTATTATCCCTATTCCTCTTGTCTTTCTCCTTATAACTATTATTATTATCCTTATTATTATTATTATTATCGCTATAACTGTTATTATTATTCTTATTACTATTATTATTATCCCTATTGCCCTTGTCTTTATCCCTATAACTATTATTATTATCCTTATTACTATTATTATTATCGCTATAACTGTTATTATTATTCTTGTTACTATTGTTACTGTCCGTATTACTCTTGCCTTTATCCTTAATACTATTATTATTATCGCTATAACTGTTATTATTATGCTTATTCTGTTGTTACTATCTCTATTACTCTTGTCTTTCTCCTCATAACTATTATTATTATCCTTATTATTAATATTATTATCGCTATAACTGTTACTATTATTCTTGTTACTATTATTATTATCCCTATTCCTCTTGTCTTTCTCCTTATAACTATTATTATTATCCTTATTATTATTATTATTATCGCTATAACTGATATTATTATTCGTGTTACTATTATTATTATCGCTATAACTGTAATTATTATTCTTATTACCATTGTTACTATCCGTATCACTCTTGTCTTTATCCATATAACTATTATTATTAATCCTTATTACTATTATTATTATCGCTATAACTGTTATTATTATTCTTATTACTATTATTATTATCCCTATTGCCCTTGTCTTTATCCCTATAACTATTATTATTAATCCTTATTACTATTATTATTATCGCTATACCTGTTATTATTATCCTTAATACTATTATTATTATCGCTATAACTGTTATTATTATCCTTGATTCTATTATTATTATCGATATAACTGTTATTATTATCCTTAATACTATTATTATTATCGATATAACTGTTATTATTATCCTTAATACTATTATTATTATCGCTATAACTGTTATTATTATTCTTATTACTATTATTATTATAGCTATAACTGTTATTATTATGCTTATTCTATTGTTACTATCCGTATTACTCTTGCCTTTATCATTATAACTATTATTATTATCCTTATTATTATTATTATTATCGCTATAACTGTTATTATTATTCTTGTTACTATTATTACTGTCCGTATTACTCTTGCCTTTATCCTTAATACTATTATTATTACCGCTATAACTGTTATTATTATTCTTCTTACTATTATTATTATCCCCATTCCTCTTGTCTTTCTCCTTATAACTATTATTATTATCGCTATAACTGTTATTATTATTCGTGTTGCTATTATTATTATCGCTATAACTGTTATTATTATTCTTATTACCATTGTTACTATCCGTATCACTCTTGTCTTTATCCATATAACTATTATTATTAATACTTATTACTATTATTATTATCGCTACAACTGTTATTATTATCCTTAATACTATTATTATTATCGTTATAACTGTTATTATAATCCTTATTACTATTATTATTATCGCTATAACTGTTATTATTATTCTTATTACTAATATTATTATCCCTATTGCCCTTGTCTTTATCGCTATAACTATTATTATTATCCTTATTACTATTATTATTATCGCTATAACTGTTATTATTATCCTTAATACTATTATTATTATCGCTATAACTGTTATTATTATGGTTATTCTATTGTTACTGTCCCTATTACTCTTGTCTTTATCCTTATAACTATTATTATTATCCTTATAATTATTATTATTATCGCTATAACTGTTATTATTATTCTTATTACTATTATTATTATCGCTATAACTGTTATTATTATGCTTATTCTATTGTTACTATCCGTATTACTCTTGCCATTATCATTATAACTATTATTATTATCCTTATTATTATTATTATTATCGCTATAACTGTTATTATTATTCGTGTTACTATTATTATTATCGCTATAACTGTAATTATTATTCTTATTACCATTGTTACTATCCGTATCACTCTTGTCTTTATCCATATAACTATTATTATTAATCCTTATTACTATTATTATTATCGCTATAACTGTTATTATTATTCTTATTACTATTATTATTATCCCTATTGCCCTTGTCTTTATCCCTATAACTATTATTATTAATCCTTATTACTATTATTATTATCGCTATACCTGTTATTATTATGCTTATTCTATTGTTACTATCCGTATTACTCTTGCCATTATCATTATAACTATTATTATTATCCTTAATACTATTATTATTATCGCTATAACTGTTATTATTATCCTTGATTCTATTATTATTATCGATATAACTGTTATTATTATCCTTAATACTATTATTATTATCGCTATAACTGTTATTATTATTCTTATTACTATTATTATTATCGCTATAACTGTTATTATTATGCTTATTCTATTGTTACTATCCGTATTACTCTTGCCTTTATCATTATAACTATTATTATTATCCTTATTATTATTATTATTATCGCTATAACTGTTATTATTATCCTTATTACTATTATTATTATCGCTATAACTGTTATTATTATGCTTATTCTGTTGTTACTATCTCTATTACTCTTGTCTTTCTCTTCATAACTATTATTATTATCCTTATTACTATTATTATTATCGCTATAACTGTTATTATTATGCTTATTCTATTGTTACTATCCTTATTACTCTTGTCTATATCCATATTACTATTATTATTATCCTTATTACCATTATTATTATCGCTATAACTGTTATTATTATTCTTGTTAGTATTATTACTGTCCGTATTACTCTTGCCTTTATCCTTAATACTATTATTATTACCGCTATAACTGTTATTATTATTCTTCTTACTATTATTATTATCCCCATTCCTCTTGTCTTTCTCCTTATAACTATTATTATTATCGCTATAACTGTTATTATTATTCGTGTTGCTATTATTATTATCGCTATAACTGTTATTATTATTCTTATTACCATTGTTACTATCCGTATCACTCTTGTCTTTATCCATATAACTATTATTATTAATACTTATTACTATTATTATTATCGCTATAACTGTTATTATTATTCTTATTACTATTATTATTATCGCTATAACTGTTATTATTATGCTTATTCTATTGGTACTATCCGTATTACTCTTGCCATTATCATTATAACTATTATTATTATCCTTATTATTATTATTATTATCGCTATAACTGTTATTATTATTCTTGTTACTATTATTATTATCACTATAACTGTTATTATTATTCTTATTACCATTGTTACTATCCGTATCACTCTTGTCTTTATCCATACAACTATTATTATTAATCCTTATTACTATTATTATTATCGCTATAACTGTTATTATTATGCTTATTCTATTGTTACTATCCGTATTACTCTTGCCTTTATCATTATAACTATTATTATTATCCTTATTATTATTATTATTATCGCTATAACTGTTATTATTATTCTTGTTACTATTATTATTATCGCTATAACTGTTATTATTATTCTTATTACCATTGTTACTATCCGTATTACTCTTGCCTTTATCATTATAACTATTATTATTATCCTTATTATTATTATTATTATCGCTATAACTGTTATTATTATCCTTATTACTATTATTATTATCGCTATAACTGTTATTATTATGCTTATTCTGTTGTTACTATCTCTATTACTCTTGTCTTTCTCCTCATAACTATTACTATTATCCTTATTACTATTATTATTATCGCTCTAACTGTTATTATTATGCTTATTCTATTGTTATTATCCCTATTACTCTTGTCTATATCCTTATAACTATTATTATTATCCTTATTACTATTATTATTATCGCTACAACTGGTATTATTATTCTTGTTACTATTAATACTGTCCGTATTACTCTTGCCTTTATCCTTAATACTATTATTATTATCGCTATAACTGTTATTATTATTCTTGTTACTACTATTATTACCCCTATTCCTCTTGTCTTTCTCCTTATAACTATTATTATTATCGCTATAACTGTTATTATTATTCTTATTACTATTAATATTATCGCTATAACTGTTATTATAATTGTTATTACTATTATTATTATCGCTATAACTGTTATTATTATGCTTATTCTATTGTTACTATCCGTATTACTCTTGCCTTTATCCTTATAACTATTATTATTATCGCTATAACTGTTATTATTATCCTTAACGCTATTATTATTAGCGCTATAACTGTTATTATTATTCTTGTTACTATTATTATTATCGCTATAACTGTTATTAGTATGCTTATTCTATTGTTACTATCTCTATTACTCTTGTCTTTATCCTTAAAACTATTATCATTATCCTTATTATTATTATTATTATCGCTATAACTGTTACTATTATTCTTGTTACTATTATTATTATCCCTATTCCTCTTGTCTTTCTCCTTATAACTATTATTATTATCCTTATTATTATTATTATTATCGCTATAACTGTTATTATTATTCTTATTACTATTATTATTATCGCTATAACTGTTATTATAATTGCTATTACTATTATTATTACCGCTATAACTGTTATTATTATGCTTATTCTATTGTTACTATCCGCATTACTCTTGCCTTTATCCTTATAACTATTATTATTATCGCTACAACTGTTATTATTATCCTTAATGCTATTATTATTATCGCTATAACTGTTATTATTATCCTTAATGCTATTATTATTATCGCTATAACTGTTATTATTATTCTTGTTACTATTATTATTATCGCTATAACTGTTATTAGTATGCTTATTCTATTGTTACTATCTCTATTACTCTTGTCTTTATCCTTATAACTATTATCATTATCCTTATTATTATTATTATTATCGCTATAACTGTTAATATTATTCTTGTTACTATTATTATTATCCCTATTCCTCTTGTCTTTCTCCTTATAACTATTATTATTATCCTTATTATTATTATTATTATCGCTATAACTGTTATTATTATTCTTATTACTATTGTTGCTATCCGTATTACTCTTGTCTTTATCCATATAACTATTATTATTAATCCTTATTACTATTATTATTATCGCTATAACGGTTATTATTATTGTTATTACTATTATTATTATGGCTATAACTGTTCTTATTATGCTTATTCTATTGTTACTATCCGTATTACTCTTGCCTTTATCCTTATAACTATTATTATTATCGCTATAACTGTTATTATTATCCTTAATACTATTATTATTATCGTTATAACTGTTATTATAATCCTTATTACTATTATTATTATCGCTATAACTGTTATTATTATGCTTATTCTATTGTTACTATCTCTATTACTCTTGTCTTTCTCCTCATAACTATTATTATTATCCTTAATATTAATATTATTATCGCTATAACTGTTACTATTATTCTTGTTACTATTATTATTATCCCTATTCCTCTTGTCTTTCTGCTTATAACTTTTATTATTATCCTTATAATTATTATTATTATCGCTATAACTGTTGCTATTATTCTTGTTACTATTTTTATTATCCCTATTCCTCTTGTCTTTCTCCTTATAACTATTATTATTATCGCTATAACTGTTATTATTATTCTTATTACTATTATTATTATCGCTATAACTGTTATTATTATGCTTATTCTATTGTTACTATCCGTATTACTCTTGCCTTTATCATTATAACTATTATTATTATCCTTATTATTATTATTATTATCGCTATAACTGTTATTATTATCCTTATTACTATTATTATTATCGCTATAACTGTTATTATTATGCTTATTCTGTTGTTACTATCTCTATTACTCTTGTCTTTCTCCTTATAACTATTATTATTATCCTTATTATTAATATTATTATCGCTATAACTGTTACTATTATTCTTGTTACTATTATTATTATCCCTATTCCTCTTGTCTTTCTCCTTATAACTATTATTATTATCCTTATTATTTTTATTATTATCGCTATAACTGTTATTATTATTCTTGTTACTATTATTATTATAGCTATAACTGTTATTATTATTCTTATTACCATTGTTACTATCCGTATCACTCTTGTCTTTATCCATATAACTATTATTATTAATCCTTATTACTATTATTATTATCGCTATAACTGTTATTATTATGCTTATTCTATTGTTACTATCCGTATTACTCTTGCCTTTATCATTATAACTATTATTATTATCCTTATTATTATTATTATTATCGCTATAACTGTTATTATTATCCTTATTACTATTATTATTATCGCTATAACTGTTATTATTATGCTTATTCTGTTGTTACAATCTCTATTACTCTTGTCTTTCTCCTCATAACTACTATTATTATCCTTATTACTATTATTATTATCGCTATAACTGTTATTATTATGCTTATTCTATTGTTACTATCCCTATTACTCTTGTCTATATCCATATTACTTTTATTATTATCCTTATTACTATTATTATTATCGCTATAACTGTTATTATTATTCTTGTTACTATTATTATTACCGCTATAACTGTTATTATTATTCTTGTTACTATTATTACTATCCCTATTCCTTTTGTCTTTCTCCTTCTAACTATTATTATTATCCTTATTATTATTATTATTATCGCTATAACTGTTGTTATTATTCTTGTTACTATTATTATTATCCCTATTCCTCTTGTCTTTCTCCTTATAACTTTTATTATTATCCTTATAATTATTATTATTATCGCTATAACTGTTGCTATTATTCTTGTTACTATTTTTATTATCCCTATTCCTCTTGTCTTTCTCCTTATAACTATTATTATTATCGCTATAACTGTTATTATTATGGTTATTCTATTGTTACTATCCCTATTACTCTTGTCTTTATCCTTATAACTATTATTATTATCCTTATTATTATTATTATTATCGCTATAACTGTTATTATTATTCTTGTTACTATTATTACTGTCCGTATTACTCTTGCCTTTATCCTTAATACTATTATTATTATCGCTATAACTGTTATCATTATTCTTGTTACTATTATATTATACCTATTCCTCTTGTCTTTCTCCTTATAACTATTATTATTATCCTTATAATTATTATTATTGTCGCTATAACTGTTATTATTATTCTTATTACTATTATTATTATCGCTATAACTGTTATTATTATGCTTATTCTATTGTTACTATCCGTATTACTCTTGCCTTTATCATTATAACTATTATTATTATCCTTATTATTATTATTATTATCGCTATAACTGTTATTATTATCCTTATTACTATTATTATTATCGCTATAACTGTTATTATTATGCTTATTCTGTTGTTACTATCTCTATTACTCTTGTCTTTCTCCTTATAACTATTATTATTATCCTTATTATTAATATTATTATCGCTATAACTGTTACTATTATTCTTGTTACTATTATTATTATCCCTATTCCTCTTGTCTTTCTCCTTATAACTATTATTATTATCCTTATTATTTTTATTATTATCGCTATAACTGTTATTATTATTCTTGTTACTATTATTATTATAGCTATAACTGTTATTATTATTCTTATTACCATTGTTACTATCCGTATCACTCTTGTCTTTATCCATATAACTATTATTATTAATCCTTATTACTATTATTATTATCGCTATAACTGTTATTATTATTCTTGTTACTATTATTATTATAGCTATAACTGTTATTATTATTCTTATTACCATTGTTACTATCCGTATCACTCTTGTCTTTATCCATATTACTATTATTATTATCCTTATTACTATTATTATTATCGCTATAACTGTTATTATTATTCTTGTTACTATTATTACTGTCCGTATTACTCTTGCCTTTATCCTTAATACTATTATTATTACCGCTATAACTGTTATTATTATTCTTGTTACTATTATTATTATCCCTATTCCTCTTGTCTTTCTCCTTATAACTATTATTATTATCGCTATAACTGTTATTATTATCCTTAATACTATTATTATTATCGCTATAACTGTTATTATTATGGTTATTCTATTGTTACTATCCCTATTACTCTTGTCTTTATCCTTATAACTATTATTATTATCCTTATTACTATTATTATTATCGCTATAACTGTTATTATTATTCTTGTTACTATTATTACTGTCCGTATTACTCTTGCCTTTATCCTTAATACTATTATTATTACCGCTTTAACTGTTATTATTATTCTTGTTACTATTATTATTATCCCTATTCCTCTTGTCTTTCTCCTTATAACAATTATTATTATCGCTATAACTGTTATTATTATTCGTGTTGCTATTATTATTATCGCCATACCTGTTATTATTATTCTTATTACCATTGTTACTATCCGTATCACCCTTGTCTTTATCCATGTAACTATTATTATTAATCCTTATTACTATTATTATTATCGCTATAACTGTTATTATTATGCTTATTCTGTTGTTACTATCTCTATTACTCTTGTCTTTCTCCTTATAACTATTATTATTATCCTTATTATTATTATTATTATCGCTATAACTGTTACTATTATTCTTGTTACTATTATTATTATCCCTATTCCTCTTGTCTTTCTCCTTATAACTATTATTATTATCCTTATTATTTTTATTATTATCGCTATAACTGTTATTATTATTCTTGTTACTATTATTATTATAGCTATAACTGTTATTATTATTCTTATTACCATTGTTTCTATCCGTATCACTCTTGTCTATATCCATATAACTATTATTATTAATCCTTATTACTATTATTATTATCGCTATAACTGTTATTATTATGCTTATTCTATTGTTACTATCCGTATTACTCTTGCCTTTATCATTATAACTATTATTATTATCCTTATTATTATTATTATTATCGCTATAACTGTTATTATTATCCTTATTACTATTATTATTATCGCTATAACTGTTAATATTATTCTTGTTACTATTATTATTATCCCTATTCCTCTTGTCTTTCTCCTTATAACTATTATTATTATTATCGCTATAACTGTTATTATTATTCTTATTACTATTGTTGCTATCCGTATTACTCTTGTCTTTATCCATATAACTATTATTATTAATCCTTATTACTATTATTATTATCGCTATAACGGTTATTATTATTGTTATTACTATTATTATTATCGCTATAACTGTTCTTATTATGCTTATTCTATTGTTACTATCCGTATTACTCTTGCCTTTATCCTTATAACTATTATTATTATCGCTATAACTGTTATTATTATCCTTAATACTATTATTATTATCGTTATAACTGTTATTATAATCCTTATTACTATTATTATTATCGCTATAACTGTTATTATTATGCTTATTCTATTGTTACTATCTCTATTACTCTTGTCTTTCTCCTCATAACTATTATTATTATCCTTAATATTAATATTATTATCGCTATAACTGTTACTATTATTCTTGTTACTATTATTATTATCCCTATTCCTCTTGTCTTTCTCCTTATAACTTTTATTATTATCCTTATAATTATTATTATTATCGCTATAACTGTTGCTATTATTCTTGTTACTATTTTTATTATCCCTATTCCTCTTGTCTTTCTCCTTATAACTATTATTATTATCGCTATAACTGTTATTATTATTCTTATTACTATTATTATTATCGCTATAACTGTTATTATTATGCTTATTCTATTGTTACTATCCGTATTACTCTTGCCTTTATCATTATAACTATTATTATTATCCTTATTATTATTATTATTATCGCTATAACTGTTATTATTATCCTTATTACTATTATTATTATCGCTATAACTGTTATTATTATGCTTATTCTGTTGTTACTATCTCTATTACTCTTGTCTTTCTCCTTATAACTATTATTATTATCCTTATTATTAATATTATTATCGCTATAACTGTTACTATTATTCTTGTTACTATTATTATTATCCCTATTCCTCTTGTCTTTCTCCTTATAACTATTATTATTATCGCTATAACTGTTATTATTATTCGTGTTGCTATTATTATTATCGCTATAACTGTTATTATTATTCTTATTACCATTGTTACTATCCGTATCACTCTTGTCTTTATCCATATAACTATTATTATTAATACTTATTACTATTATTATTATCGCTATAACTGTTATTATTATTCTTATTACTATTATTGTTATCGCTATAACTGTTATTATTATGCTTATTCTATTGTTACTATCCGTATTACTCTTGCCATTATCATTATAACTATTATTATTATCCTTATTATTATTATTATTATCGCTATAACTGTTATTATTATTCGTGTTACTATTATTATTATCGCTATAACTGTAATTATTATTCTTATTACCATTGTTACTATCCGTATCACTCTTGTCTTTATCCATATAACTATTATTATTAATCCTTATTACTATTATTATTATCGCTATAACTGTTATTATTATTCTTGTTACTATTATTATTATCGCTATAACTGTTATTAGTATGCTTATTCTATTGTTACTATCTCTATTACTCTTGTCTTTATCCTTAAAACTATTATCATTATCCTTATTATTATTATTATTATCGCTATAACTGTTACTATTATTCTTGTTACTATTATTATTATCCCTATTCCTCTTGTCTTTCTCCTTATAACTATTATTATTATCCTTATTATTATTATTATTATCGCTATAACTGTTATTATTATTCTTATTACTATTATTATTATCCCTATTGCCCTTGTCTTTATCCCTATAACTATTATTATTATCCTTATTACTATTATTATTATCGCTATAACTGTTATTATTATTCTTGTTACTATTGTTACTGTCCGTATTACTCTTGCCTTTATCCTTAATACTATTATTATTATCGCTATAACTGTTATTATTATGCTTATTCTGTTGTTACTATCTCTATTACTCTTGTCTTTCTCCTCATAACTATTATTATTATCCTTATTATTAATATTATTATCGCTATAACTGTTACTATTATTCTTGTTACTATTATTATTATCCCTATTCCTCTTGTCTTTCTCCTTATAACTATTATTATTATCCTTATTATTATTATTATTATCGCTATAACTGATATTATTATTCGTGTTACTATTATTATTATCGCTATAACTGTAATTATTATTCTTATTACCATTGTTACTATCCGTATCACTCTTGTCTTTATCCATATAACTGTTATTATTAATCCTTATTACTATTATTATTATCGCTATAACTGTTATTATTATTCTTATTACTATTATTATTATCCCTATTGCCCTTGTCTTTATCCCTATAACTATTATTATTAATCCTTATTACTATTATTATTATCGCTATACCTGTTATTATTATCCTTAATACTATTATTATTATCGCTATAACTGTTATTATTATCCTTGATTCTATTATTATTATCGATATAACTGTTATTATTATCCTTAATACTATTATTATTATCGCTATAACTGTTATTATTATTCTTATTACTATTATTATTATCGCTATAACTGTTATTATTATGCTTATTCTATTGTTACTATCCGTATTACTCTTGCCTTTATCATTATAACTATTATTATTATCCTTATTATTATTATTATTATCGCTATAACTGTTATTATTATCCTTATTACTATTATTATTATCGCTATAACTGTTATTATTATGCTTATTCTGTTGTTACTATCTCTATTACTCTTGTCTTTCTCCTCATAACTATTATTATTATCCTTATTACTATTATTATTATCGCTATAACTGTTATTATTATGCTTATTCTATTGTTACTATCCTTATTACTCTTGTCTATATCCATATTACTATTATTATTATCCTTATTACCATTATTATTATCGCTATAACTGTTATTATTATTCTTGTTACTATTATTACTGTCCGTATTACTCTTGCCTTTATCCTTAATACTATTATTATTACCGCTATAACTGTTATTATTATTCTTCTTACTATTATTATTATCCCCATTCCTCTTGTCTTTCTCCTTATAACTATTATTATTATCGCTATAACTGTTATTATTATTCGTGTTGCTATTATTATTATCGCTATAACTGTTATTATTATTCTTATTACCATTGTTACTATCCGTATCACTCTTGTCTTTATCCATATAACTATTATTATTAATACTTATTACTATTATTATTATCGCTATAACTGTTATTATTATTCTTATTACTATTATTATTATCGCTATAACTGTTATTATTATGCTTATTCTATTGTTACTATCCGTATTACTCTTGCCATTATCATTATAACTATTATTATTATCCTTATTATTATTATTATTATCGCTATAACTGTTACTATTATTCTTGTTACTATTATTATTATCCCTATTCCTCTTGTCTTTCTCCTTATAACTATTATTATTATCCTTATTATTATTATTATTATCGCTATAACTGTTATTATTATTCGTGTTACTATTATTATTATCGCTATAACTGTAATTATTATTCTTATTACCATTGTTACTATCCGTATCACTCTTGTCTTTATCCATATAACTATTATTATTAATCCTTATTACTATTATTATTATCGCTATAACTGTTATTATTATTCTTATTACTATTATTATTATCCCTATTGCCCTTGTCTTTATCCCTATAACTATTATTATTAATCCTTATTACTATTATTATTATCGCTATACCTGTTATTATTATCCTTAATACTATTATTATTATCGCTATAACTGTTATTATTATGGTTATTCTATTGTTACTATCCCTATTACTCTTGTCTTTATCCTTATAACTATTATTATTATCCTTATTACTATTATTATTATCGCTATAACTGTTATTATTATTCTTGTTACTATTATTACTGTCCGTATTACTCTTGCCTTTATCCTTAATACTATTATTATTACCGCTTTAACTGTTATTATTATTCTTGTTACTATTATTATTATCCCTATTCCTCTTGTCTTTCTCCTTATAACAATTATTATTATCGCTATAACTGTTATTATTATTCGTGTTGCTATTATTATTATCGCCATACCTGTTATTATTATTCTTATTACCATTGTTACTATCCGTATCACCCTTGTCTTTATCCATGTAACTATTATTATTAATCCTTATTACTATTATTATTATCGCTATAACTGTTATTATTATGCTTATTCTGTTGTTACTATCTCTATTACTCTTGTCTTTCTCCTTATAACTATTATTATTATCCTTATTATTATTATTATTATCGCTATAACTGTTACTATTATTCTTGTTACTATTATTATTATCCCTATTCCTCTTGTCTTTCTCCTTATAACTATTATTATTATCCTTATTATTTTTATTATTATCGCTATAACTGTTATTATTATTCTTGTTACTATTATTATTATAGCTATAACTGTTATTATTATTCTTATTACCATTGTTTCTATCCGTATCACTCTTGTCTATATCCATATAACTATTATTATTAATCCTTATTACTATTATTATTATCGCTATAACTGTTATTATTATGCTTATTCTATTGTTACTATCCGTATTACTCTTGCCTTTATCATTATAACTATTATTATTATCCTTATTATTATTATTATTATCGCTATAACTGTTATTATTATCCTTATTACTATTATTATTATCGCTATAACTGTTAATATTATTCTTGTTACTATTATTATTATCCCTATTCCTCTTGTCTTTCTCCTTATAACTATTATTATTATCCTTATTATTATTATTATTATCGCTATAACTGTTATTATTATTCTTATTACTATTGTTGCTATCCGTATTACTCTTGTCTTTATCCATATAACTATTATTATTAATCCTTATTACTATTATTATTATCGCTATAACGGTTATTATTATTGTTATTACTATTATTATTATCGCTATAACTGTTCTTATTATGCTTATTCTATTGTTACTATCCGTATTACTCTTGCCTTTATCCTTATAACTATTATTATTATCGCTATAACTGTTATTATTATCCTTAATACTATTATTATTATCGTTATAACTGTTATTATAATCCTTATTACTATTATTATTATCGCTATAACTGTTATTATTATGCTTATTCTATTGTTACTATCTCTATTACTCTTGTCTTTCTCCTCATAACTATTATTATTATCCTTAATATTAATATTATTATCGCTATAACTGTTACTATTATTCTTGTTACTATTATTATTATCCCTATTCCTCTTGTCTTTCTCCTTATAACTTTTATTATTATCCTTATAATTATTATTATTATCGCTATAACTGTTGCTATTATTCTTGTTACTATTTTTATTATCCCTATTCCTCTTGTCTTTCTCCTTATAACTATTATTATTATCGCTATAACTGTTATTATTATTCTTATTACTATTATTATTATCGCTATAACTGTTATTATTATGCTTATTCTATTGTTACTATCCGTATTACTCTTGCCTTTATCATTATAACTATTATTATTATCCTTATTATTATTATTATTATCGCTATAACTGTTATTATTATCCTTATTACTATTATTATTATCGCTATAACTGTTATTATTATGCTTATTCTGTTGTTACTATCTCTATTACTCTTGTCTTTCTCCTTATAACTATTATTATTATCCTTATTATTAATATTATTATCGCTATAACTGTTACTATTATTCTTGTTACTATTATTATTATCCCTATTCCTCTTGTCTTTCTCCTTATAACTATTATTATTATCGCTATAACTGTTATTATTATTCGTGTTGCTATTATTATTATCGCTATAACTGTTATTATTATTCTTATTACCATTGTTACTATCCGTATCACTCTTGTCTTTATCCATATAACTATTATTATTAATACTTATTACTATTATTATTATCGCTATAACTGTTATTATTATTCTTATTACTATTATTGTTATCGCTATAACTGTTATTATTATGCTTATTCTATTGTTACTATCCGTATTACTCTTGCCATTATCATTATAACTATTATTATTATCCTTATTATTATTATTATTATCGCTATAACTGTTATTATTATTCGTGTTACTATTATTATTATCGCTATAACTGTAATTATTATTCTTATTACCATTGTTACTATCCGTATCACTCTTGTCTTTATCCATATAACTATTATTATTAATCCTTATTACTATTATTATTATCGCTATAACTGTTATTATTATTCTTGTTACTATTATTATTATCGCTATAACTGTTATTAGTATGCTTATTCTATTGTTACTATCTCTATTACTCTTGTCTTTATCCTTAAAACTATTATCATTATCCTTATTATTATTATTATTATCGCTATAACTGTTACTATTATTCTTGTTACTATTATTATTATCCCTATTCCTCTTGTCTTTCTCCTTATAACTATTATTATTATCCTTATTATTATTATTATTATTATCGCTATAACTGTTATTATTATTCTTATTACTATTATTATTATCCCTATTGCCCTTGTCTTTATCCCTATAACTATTATTATTATCCTTATTACTATTATTATTATCGCTATAACTGTTATTATTATTCTTGTTACTATTGTTACTGTCCGTATTACTCTTGCCTTTATCCTTAATACTATTATTATTATCGCTATAACTGTTATTATTATGCTTATTCTGTTGTTACTATCTCTATTACTCTTGTCTTTCTCCTCATAACTATTATTATTATCCTTATTATTAATATTATTATCGCTATAACTGTTACTATTATTCTTGTTACTATTATTATTATCCCTATTCCTCTTGTCTTTCTCCTTATAACTATTATTATTATCCTTATTATTATTATTATTATCGCTATAACTGATATTATTATTCGTGTTACTATTATTATTATCGCTATAACTGTAATTATTATTCTTATTACCATTGTTACTATCCGTATCACTCTTGTCTTTATCCATATAACTATTATTATTAATCCTTATTACTATTATTATTATCGCTATAACTGTTATTATTATTCTTATTACTATTATTATTATCCCTATTGCCCTTGTCTTTATCCCTATAACTATTATTATTAATCCTTATTACTATTATTATTATCGCTATACCTGTTATTATTATCCTTAATACTATTATTATTATCGCTATAACTGTTATTATTATCCTTGATTCTATTATTATTATCGATATAACTGTTATTATTATCCTTAATACTATTATTATTATCGCTATAACTGTTATTATTATTCTTATTACTATTATTATTATCGCTATAACTGTTATTATTATGCTTATTCTATTGTTACTATCCGTATTACTCTTGCCTTTATCATTATAACTATTATTATTATCCTTATTATTATTATTATTATCGCTATAACTGTTATTATTATCCTTATTACTATTATTATTATCGCTATAACTGTTATTATTATGCTTATTCTGTTGTTACTATCTCTATTACTCTTGTCTTTCTCCTCATAACTATTATTATTATCCTTATTACTATTATTATTATCGCTATAACTGTTATTATTATGCTTATTCTATTGTTACTATCCTTATTACTCTTGTCTATATCCATATTACTATTATTATTATCCTTATTACCATTATTATTATCGCTATAACTGTTATTATTATTCTTGTTACTATTATTACTGTCCGTATTACTCTTGCCTTTATCCTTAATACTATTATTATTACCGCTATAACTGTTATTATTATTCTTCTTACTATTATTATTATCCCCATTCCTCTTGTCTTTCTCCTTATAACTATTATTATTATCGCTATAACTGTTATTATTATTCGTGTTGCTATTATTATTATCGCTATAACTGTTATTATTATTCTTATTACCATTGTTACTATCCGTATCACTCTTGTCTTTATCCATATAACTATTATTATTAATACTTATTACTATTATTATTATCGCTATAACTGTTATTATTATTCTTATTACTATTATTATTATCGCTATAACTGTTATTATTATGCTTATTCTATTGTTACTATCCGTATTACTCTTGCCATTATCATTATAACTATTATTATTATCCTTATTATTATTATTATTATCGCTATAACTGTTACTATTATTCTTGTTACTATTATTATTATCCCTATTCCTCTTGTCTTTCTCCTTATAACTATTATTATTATCCTTATTATTATTATTATTATCGCTATAACTGTTATTATTATTCGTGTTACTATTATTATTATCGCTATAACTGTAATTATTATTCTTATTACCATTGTTACTATCCGTATCACTCTTGTCTTTATCCATATAACTATTATTATTAATCCTTATTACTATTATTATTATCGCTATAACTGTTATTATTATTCTTATTACTATTATTATTATCCCTATTGCCCTTGTCTTTATCCCTATAACTATTATTATTAATCCTTATTACTATTATTATTATCGCTATACCTGTTATTATTATCCTTAATACTATTATTATTATCGCTATAACTGTTATTATTATCCTTGATTCTATTATTATTATCGATATAACTGTTATTATTATCCTTAATACTATTATTATTATCGCTATAACTGTTATTATTATTCTTATTACTATTATTATTATCGCTATAACTGTTATTATTATGCTTATTCTATTGTTACTATCCGTATTACTCTTGCCTTTATCATTATAACTATTATTATTATCCTTATTATTATTATTATTGTCGCTATAACTGTTATTATTATCCTTATTACTATTATTATTATCGCTATAACTGTTATTATTATGCTTATTCTGTTGTTACTATCTCTATTACTCTTGTCTTTCTCTTCATAACTATTATTATTATCCTTATTACTATTATTATTATCGCTATAACTGTTATTATTATGCTTATTCTATTGTTACTATCCTTATTACTCTTGTCTATATCCATATTACTATTATTATTATCCTTATTACCATTATTATTATCGCTATAACTGTTATTATTATTCTTGTTAGTATTATTACTGTCCGTATTACTCTTGCCTTTATCCTTAATACTATTATTATTACCGCTATAACTGTTATTATTATTCTTCTTACTATTATTATTATCCCCATTCCTCTTGTCTTTCTCCTTATAACTATTATTATTATCGCTATAACTGTTATTATTATTCGTGTTGCTATTATTATTATCGCTATAACTGTTATTATTATTCTTATTACCATTGTTACTATCCGTATCACTCTTGTCTTTATCCATATAACTATTATTATTAATACTTATTACTATTATTATTATCGCTATAACTGTTATTATTATTCTTATTACTATTATTATTATCGCTATAACTGTTATTATTATGCTTATTCTATTGTTACTATCCGTATTACTCTTGCCATTATCATTATAACTATTATTATTATCCTTATTATTATTATTATTATCGCTATAACTGTTATTATTATTCTTGTTACTATTATTATTATCACTATAACTGTTATTATTATTCTTATTACCATTGTTACTATCCGTATCACTCTTGTCTTTATCCATATAACTATTATTATTAATCCTTATTACTATTATTATTATCGCTATAACTGTTATTATTATGCTTATTCTATTGTTACTATCCGTATTACTCTTGCCTTTATCATTATAACTATTATTATTATCCTTATTATTATTATTATTATCGCTATAACTGTTATTATTATTCTTGTTACTATTATTATTATCGCTATAACTGTTATTATTATTCTTATTACCATTGTTACTATCTGTATTACTCTTGCCTTTATCATTATAACTATTATTATTATCCTTATTATTATTATTATTATCGCTATAACTGTTATTATTATCCTTATTACTATTATTATTATCGCTATAACTGTTATTATTATGCTTATTCTGTTGTTACTATCTCTATTACTCTTGTCTTTCTCCTCATAACTATTACTATTATCCTTATTACTATTATTATTATCGCTCTAACTGTTATTATTATGCTTATTCTATTGTTATTATCCCTATTACTCTTGTCTATATCCTTATAACTATTATTATTATCCTTATTACTATTATTATTATCGCTACAACTGGTATTATTATTCTTGTTACTATTAATACTGTCCGTATTACTCTTGCCTTTATCCTTAATACTATTATTATTATCGCTATAACTGTTATTATTATTCTTGTTACTACTATTATTACCCCTATTCCTCTTGTCTTTCTCCTTATAACTATTATTATTATCGCTATAACTGTTATTATTATTCTTATTACTATTAATATTATCGCTATAACTGTTATTATAATTGTTATTACTATTATTATTATCGCTATAACTGTTATTATTATGCTTATTCTATTGTTACTATCCGTATTACTCTTGCCTTTATCCTTATAACTATTATTATTATCGCTATAACTGTTATTATTATCCTTAACGCTATTATTATTATCGCTATAACTGTTATTATTATTCTTGTTACTATTATTATTATCGCTATAACTGTTATTAGTATGCTTATTCTATTGTTACTATCTCTATTACTCTTGTCTTTATCCTTAAAACTATTATCATTATCCTTATTATTATTATTATTATCGCTATAACTGTTACTATTATTCTTGTTACTATTATTATTATCCCTATTCCTCTTGTCTTTCTGCTTATAACTTTTATTATTATCCTTATAATTATTATTATTATCGCTATAACTGTTGCTATTATTCTTGTTACTATTTTTATTATCCCTATTCCTCTTGTCTTTCTCCTTATAACTATTATTATTATCGCTATAACTGTTATTATTATTCTTATTACTATTATTATTATCGCTATAACTGTTATTATTATGCTTATTCTATTGTTACTATCCGTATTACTCTTGCCTTTATCATTATAACTATTATTATTATCCTTATTATTATTATTATTATCGCTATAACTGTTATTATTATCCTTATTACTATTATTATTATCGCTATAACTGTTATTATTATGCTTATTCTGTTGTTACTATCTCTATTACTCTTGTCTTTCTCCTTATAACTATTATTATTATCCTTATTATTAATATTATTATCGCTATAACTGTTACTATTATTCTTGTTACTATTATTATTATCCCTATTCCTCTTGTCTTTCTCCTTATAACTATTATTATTATCGCTATAACTGTTATTATTATTCGTGTTGCTATTATTATTATCGCTATAACTGTTATTATTATTCTTATTACCATTGTTACTATCCGTATCACTCTTGTCTTTATCCATATAACTATTATTATTAATACTTATTACTATTATTATTATCGCTATAACTGTTATTATTATTCTTATTACTATTATTGTTATCGCTATAACTGTTATTATTATGCTTATTCTATTGTTACTATCCGTATTACTCTTGCCATTATCATTATAACTATTATTATTATCCTTATTATTATTATTATTATCGCTATAACTGTTATTATTATTCGTGTTACTATTATTATTATCGCTATAACTGTAATTATTATTCTTATTACCATTGTTACTATCCGTATCACTCTTGTCTTTATCCATATAACTATTATTATTAATCCTTATTACTATTATTATTATCGCTATAACTGTTATTATTATTCTTGTTACTATTATTATTATCGCTATAACTGTTATTAGTATGCTTATTCTATTGTTACTATCTCTATTACTCTTGTCTTTATCCTTAAAACTATTATCATTATCCTTATTATTATTATTATTATCGCTATAACTGTTACTATTATTCTTGTTACTATTATTATTATCCCTATTCCTCTTGTCTTTCTCCTTATAACTATTATTATTATCCTTATTATTATTATTATTATCGCTATAACTGTTATTATTATTCTTATTACTATTATTATTATCGCTATAACTGTTATTATTATTCTTATTACTATTATTATTATCCCTATTGCCCTTGTCTTTATCCCTATAACTATTATTATTATCCTTATTACTATTATTATTATCGCTATAACTGTTATTATTATTCTTGTTACTATTGTTACTGTCCGTATTACTCTTGCCTTTATCCTTAATACTATTATTATTATCGCTATAACTGTTATTATTATGCTTATTCTGTTGTTACTATCTCTATTACTCTTGTCTTTCTCCTCATAACTATTATTATTATCCTTATTATTAATATTATTATCGCTATAACTGTTACTATTATTCTTGTTACTATTATTATTATCCCTATTCCTCTTGTCTTTCTCCTTATAACTATTATTATTATCCTTATTATTATTATTATTATCGCTATAACTGATATTATTATTCGTGTTACTATTATTATTATCGCTATAACTGTAATTATTATTCTTATTACCATTGTTACTATCCGTATCACTCTTGTCTTTATCCATATAACTATTATTATTAATCCTTATTACTATTATTATTATCGCTATAACTGTTATTATTATTCTTATTACTATTATTATTATCCCTATTGCCCTTGTCTTTATCCCTATAACTATTATTATTAATCCTTATTACTATTATTATTATCGCTATACCTGTTATTATTATCCTTAATACTATTATTATTATCGCTATAACTGTTATTATTATCCTTGATTCTATTATTATTATCGATATAACTGTTATTATTATCCTTAATACTATTATTATTATCGCTATAACTGTTATTATTATTCTTATTACTATTATTATTATCGCTATAACTGTTATTATTATGCTTATTCTATTGTTACTATCCGTATTACTCTTGCCTTTATCATTATAACTATTATTATTATCCTTATTATTATTATTATTATCGCTATAACTGTTATTATTATCCTTATTACTATTATTATTATCGCTATAACTGTTATTATTATGCTTATTCTGTTGTTACTATCTCTATTACTCTTGTCTTTCTCCTCATAACTATTATTATTATCCTTATTACTATTATTATTATCGCTATAACTGTTATTATTATGCTTATTCTATTGTTACTATCCTTATTACTCTTGTCTATATCCATATTACTATTATTATTATCCTTATTACCATTATTATTATCGCTATAACTGTTATTATTATTCTTGTTACTATTATTACTGTCCGTATTACTCTTGCCTTTATCCTTAATACTATTATTATTACCGCTATAACTGTTATTATTATTCTTCTTACTATTATTATTATCCCCATTCCTCTTGTCTTTCTCCTTATAACTATTATTATTATCGCTATAACTGTTATTATTATTCGTGTTGCTATTATTATTATCGCTATAACTGTTATTATTATTCTTATTACCATTGTTACTATCCGTATCACTCTTGTCTTTATCCATATAACTATTATTATTAATACTTATTACTATTATTATTATCGCTATAACTGTTATTATTATTCTTATTACTATTATTATTATCGCTATAACTGTTATTATTATGCTTATTCTATTGTTACTATCCGTATTACTCTTGCCATTATCATTATAACTATTATTATTATCCTTATTATTATTATTATTATCGCTATAACTGTTACTATTATTCTTGTTACTATTATTATTATCCCTATTCCTCTTGTCTTTCTCCTTATAACTATTATTATTATCCTTATTATTATTATTATTATCGCTATAACTGTTATTATTATTCGTGTTACTATTATTATTATCGCTATAACTGTAATTATTATTCTTATTACCATTGTTACTATCCGTATCACTCTTGTCTTTATCCATATAACTATTATTATTAATCCTTATTACTATTATTATTATCGCTATAACTGTTATTATTATTCTTATTACTATTATTATTATCCCTATTGCCCTTGTCTTTATCCCTATAACTATTATTATTAATCCTTATTACTATTATTATTATCGCTATACCTGTTATTATTATCCTTAATACTATTATTATTATCGCTATAACTGTTATTATTATGGTTATTCTATTGTTACTATCCCTATTACTCTTGTCTTTATCCTTATAACTATTATTATTATCCTTATTACTATTATTATTATCGCTATAACTGTTATTATTATTCTTGTTACTATTATTACTGTCCGTATTACTCTTGCCTTTATCCTTAATACTATTATTATTACCGCTTTAACTGTTATTATTATTCTTGTTACTATTATTATTATCCCTATTCCTCTTGTCTTTCTCCTTATAACAATTATTATTATCGCTATAACTGTTATTATTATTCGTGTTGCTATTATTATTATCGCCATACCTGTTATTATTATTCTTATTACCATTGTTACTATCCGTATCACCCTTGTCTTTATCCATGTAACTATTATTATTAATCCTTATTACTATTATTATTATCGCTATAACTGTTATTATTATGCTTATTCTGTTGTTACTATCTCTATTACTCTTGTCTTTCTCCTTATAACTATTATTATTATCCTTATTATTATTATTATTATCGCTATAACTGTTACTATTATTCTTGTTACTATTATTATTATCCCTATTCCTCTTGTCTTTCTCCTTATAACTATTATTATTATCCTTATTATTTTTATTATTATCGCTATAACTGTTATTATTATTCTTGTTACTATTATTATTATAGCTATAACTGTTATTATTATTCTTATTACCATTGTTTCTATCCGTATCACTCTTGTCTATATCCATATAACTATTATTATTAATCCTTATTACTATTATTATTATCGCTATAACTGTTATTATTATGCTTATTCTATTGTTACTATCCGTATTACTCTTGCCTTTATCATTATAACTATTATTATTATCCTTATTATTATTATTATTATCGCTATAACTGTTATTATTATCCTTATTACTATTATTATTATCGCTATAACTGTTAATATTATTCTTGTTACTATTATTATTATCCCTATTCCTCTTGTCTTTCTCCTTATAACTATTATTATTATCCTTATTATTATTATTATTATCGCTATAACTGTTATTATTATTCTTATTACTATTGTTGCTATCCGTATTACTCTTGTCTTTATCCATATAACTATTATTATTAATCCTTATTACTATTATTATTATCGCTATAACGGTTATTATTATTGTTATTACTATTATTATTATCGCTATAACTGTTCTTATTATGCTTATTCTATTGTTACTATCCGTATTACTCTTGCCTTTATCCTTATAACTATTATTATTATCGCTATAACTGTTATTATTATCCTTAATACTATTATTATTATCGTTATAACTGTTATTATAATCCTTATTACTATTATTATTATCGCTATAACTGTTATTATTATGCTTATTCTATTGTTACTATCTCTATTACTCTTGTCTTTCTCCTCATAACTATTATTATTATCCTTAATATTAATATTATTATCGCTATAACTGTTACTATTATTCTTGTTACTATTATTATTATCCCTATTCCTCTTGTCTTTCTCCTTATAACTTTTATTATTATCCTTATAATTATTATTATTATCGCTATAACTGTTGCTATTATTCTTGTTACTATTTTTATTATCCCTATTCCTCTTGTCTTTCTCCTTATAACTATTATTATTATCGCTATAACTGTTATTATTATTCTTATTACTATTATTATTATCGCTATAACTGTTATTATTATGCTTATTCTATTGTTACTATCCGTATTACTCTTGCCTTTATCATTATAACTATTATTATTATCCTTATTATTATTATTATTATCGCTATAACTGTTATTATTATCCTTATTACTATTATTATTATCGCTATAACTGTTATTATTATGCTTATTCTGTTGTTACTATCTCTATTACTCTTGTCTTTCTCCTTATAACTATTATTATTATCCTTATTATTAATATTATTATCGCTATAACTGTTACTATTATTCTTGTTACTATTATTATTATCCCTATTCCTCTTGTCTTTCTCCTTATAACTATTATTATTATCGCTATAACTGTTATTATTATTCGTGTTGCTATTATTATTATCGCTATAACTGTTATTATTATTCTTATTACCATTGTTACTATCCGTATCACTCTTGTCTTTATCCATATAACTATTATTATTAATACTTATTACTATTATTATTATCGCTATAACTGTTATTATTATTCTTATTACTATTATTGTTATCGCTATAACTGTTATTATTATGCTTATTCTATTGTTACTATCCGTATTACTCTTGCCATTATCATTATAACTACTATTATTATCCTTATTATTATTATTATTATCGCTATAACTGTTATTATTATTCGTGTTACTATTATTATTATCGCTATAACTGTAATTATTATTCTTATTACCATTGTTACTATCCGTATCACTCTTGTCTTTATCCATATAACTATTATTATTAATCCTTATTACTATTATTATTATCGCTATAACTGTTATTATTATTCTTGTTACTATTATTATTATCGCTATAACTGTTATTAGTATGCTTATTCTATTGTTACTATCTCTATTACTCTTGTCTTTATCCTTAAAACTATTATCATTATCCTTATTATTATTATTATTATCGCTATAACTGTTACTATTATTCTTGTTACTATTATTATTATCCCTATTCCTCTTGTCTTTCTCCTTATAACTATTATTATTATCCTTATTATTATTATTATTATCGCTATAACTGTTATTATTATTCTTATTACTATTATTATTATCCCTATTGCCCTTGTCTTTATCCCTATAACTATTATTATTATCCTTATTACTATTATTATTATCGCTATAACTGTTATTATTATTCTTGTTACTATTGTTACTGTCCGTATTACTCTTGCCTTTATCCTTAATACTATTATTATTATCGCTATAACTGTTATTATTATGCTTATTCTGTTGTTACTATCTCTATTACTCTTGTCTTTCTCCTCATAACTATTATTATTATCCTTATTATTAATATTATTATCGCTATAACTGTTACTATTATTCTTGTTACTATTATTATTATCCCTATTCCTCTTGTCTTTCTCCTTATAACTATTATTATTATCCTTATTATTATTATTATTATCGCTATAACTGATATTATTATTCGTGTTACTATTATTATTATCGCTATAACTGTAATTATTATTCTTATTACCATTGTTACTATCCGTATCACTCTTGTCTTTATCCATATAACTATTATTATTAATCCTTATTACTATTATTATTATCGCTATAACTGTTATTATTATTCTTATTACTATTATTATTATCCCTATTGCCCTTGTCTTTATCCCTATAACTATTATTATTAATCCTTATTACTATTATTATTATCGCTATACCTGTTATTATTATCCTTAATACTATTATTATTATCGCTATAACTGTTATTATTATCCTTGATTCTATTATTATTATCGATATAACTGTTATTATTATCCTTAATACTATTATTATTATAGCTATAACTGTTATTATTATGCTTATTCTATTGTTACTATCCGTATTACTCTTGCCTTTATCATTATAACTATTATTATTATCCTTATTATTATTATTATTATCGCTATAACTGTTATTATTATCCTTATTACTATTATTATTATCGCTATAACTGTTATTATTATGCTTATTCTGTTGTTACTATCTCTATTACTCTTGTCTTTCTCCTCATAACTATTATTATTATCCTTATTACTATTATTATTATCGCTATAACTGTTATTATTATGCTTATTCTATTGTTACTATCCTTATTACTCTTGTCTATATCCATATTACTATTATTATTATCCTTATTACCATTATTATTATCGCTATAACTGTTATTATTATTCTTCTTACTATTATTATTATCCCCATTCCTCTTGTCTTTCTCCTTATAACTATTATTATTATCGCTATAACTGTTATTATTATTCGTGTTGCTATTATTATTATCGCTATAACTGTTATTATTATTCTTATTACCATTGTTACTATCCGTATCACTCTTGTCTTTATCCATATAACTATTATTATTAATACTTATTACTATTATTATTATCGCTATAACTGTTATTATTATTCTTATTACTATTATTATTATCGCTATAACTGTTATTATTATGCTTATTCTATTGTTACTATCCGTATTACTCTTGCCATTATCATTATAACTATTATTATTATCCTTATTATTATTATTATTATCGCTATAACTGTTACTATTATTCTTGTTACTATTATTATTATCCCTATTCCTCTTGTCTTTCTCCTTATAACTATTATTATTATCCTTATTATTATTATTATTATCGCTATAACTGTTATTATTATTCGTGTTACTATTATTATTATCGCTATAACTGTAATTATTATTCTTATTACCATTGTTACTATCCGTATCACTCTTGTCTTTATCCATATAACTATTATTATTAATCCTTATTACTATTATTATTATCGCTATAACTGTTATTATTATTCTTATTACTATTATTATTATCCCTATTGCCCTTGTCTTTATCCCTATAACTATTATTATTAATCCTTATTACTATTATTATTATCGCTATACCTGTTATTATTATCCTTAATACTATTATTATTATCGCTATAACTGTTATTATTATCCTTGATTCTATTATTATTATCGATATAACTGTTATTATTATCCTTAATACTATTATTATTATCGCTATAACTGTTATTATTATTCTTATTACTATTATTATTATCGCTATAACTGTTATTATTATGCTTATTCTATTGTTACTATCCGTATTACTCTTGCCTTTATCATTATAACTATTATTATTATCCTTATTATTATTATTATTGTCGCTATAACTGTTATTATTATCCTTATTACTATTATTATTATCGCTATAACTGTTATTATTATGCTTATTCTGTTGTTACTATCTCTATTACTCTTGTCTTTCTCTTCATAACTATTATTATTATCCTTATTACTATTATTATTATCGCTGTAACTGTTATTATTATGCTTATTCTATTGTTACTATCCTTATTACTCTTGTCTATATCCATATTACTATTATTATTATCCTTATTACCATTATTATTATCGCTATAACTGTTATTATTATTCTTGTTAGTATTATTACTGTCCGTATTACTCTTGCCTTTATCCTTAATACTATTATTATTACCGCTATAACTGTTATTATTATTCTTCTTACTATTATTATTATCCCCATTCCTCTTGTCTTTCTCCTTATAACTATTATTATTATCGCTATAACTGTTATTATTATTCGTGTTGCTATTATTATTATCGCTATAACTGTTATTATTATTCTTATTACCATTGTTACTATCCGTATCACTCTTGTCTTTATCCATATAACTATTATTATTAATACTTATTACTATTATTATTATCGCTATAACTGTTATTATTATTCTTATTACTATTATTATTATCGCTATAACTGTTATTATTATGCTTATTCTATTGTTACTATCCGTATTACTCTTGCCATTATCATTATAACTATTATTATTATCCTTATTATTATTATTATTATCGCTATAACTGTTATTATTATTCTTGTTACTATTATTATTATCACTATAACTGTTATTATTATTCTTATTACCATTGTTACTATCCGTATCACTCTTGTCTTTATCCATATAACTATTATTATTAATCCTTATTACTATTATTATTATCGCTATAACTGTTATTATTATGCTTATTCTATTGTTACTATCCGTATTACTCTTGCCTTTATCATTATAACTATTATTATTATCCTTATTATTATTATTATTATCGCTATAACTGTTATTATTATTCTTGTTACTATTATTATTATCGCTATAACTGTTATTATTATTCTTATTACCATTGTTACTATCCGTATTACTCTTGCCTTTATCATTATAACTATTATTATTATCCTTATTATTATTATTATTATCGCTATAACTGTTATTATTATCCTTATTACTATTATTATTATCGCTATAACTGTTATTATTATGCTTATTCTGTTGTTACTATCTCTATTACTCTTGTCTTTCTCCTCATAACTATTACTATTATCCTTATTACTATTATTATTATCGCTCTAACTGTTATTATTATGCTTATTCTATTGTTATTATCCCTATTACTCTTGTCTATATCCTTATAACTATTATTATTATCCTTATTACTATTATTATTATCGCTACAACTGGTATTATTATTCTTGTTACTATTAATACTGTCCGTATTACTCTTGCCTTTATCCTTAATACTATTATTATTATCGCTATAACTGTTATTATTATTCTTGTTACTACTATTATTACCCCTATTCCTCTTGTCTTTCTCCTTATAACTATTATTATTATCGCTATAACTGTTATTATTATTCTTATTACTATTAATATTATCGCTATAACTGTTATTATAATTGTTATTACTATTATTATTATCGCTATAACTGTTATTATTATGCTTATTCTATTGTTACTATCCGTATTACTCTTGCCTTTATCCTTATAACTATTATTATTATCGCTATAACTGTTATTATTATCCTTAATACTATTATTATTATCGCTATAACTGTTATTATTATTCTTATTACTATTATTATTATCGCTATAACTGTTATTATTATGCTTATTCTATTGTTACTATCCGTATTACTCTTGCCTTTATCATTATAACTATTATTATTATCCTTATTATTATTATTATTGTCGCTATAACTGTTATTATTATCCTTATTACTATTATTATTATCGCTATAACTGTTATTATTATGCTTATTCTGTTGTTACTATCTCTATTACTCTTGTCTTTCTCTTCATAACTATTATTATTATCCTTATTACTATTATTATTATCGCTGTAACTGTTATTATTATGCTTATTCTATTGTTACTATCCTTATTACTCTTGTCTATATCCATATTACTATTATTATTATCCTTATTACCATTATTATTATCGCTATAACTGTTATTATTATTCTTGTTAGTATTATTACTGTCCGTATTACTCTTGCCTTTATCCTTAATACTATTATTATTACCGCTATAACTGTTATTATTATTCTTCTTACTATTATTATTATCCCCATTCCTCTTGTCTTTCTCCTTATAACTATTATTATTATCGCTATAACTGTTATTATTATTCGTGTTGCTATTATTATTATCGCTATAACTGTTATTATTATTCTTATTACCATTGTTACTATCCGTATCACTCTTGTCTTTATCCATATAACTATTATTATTAATACTTATTACTATTATTATTATCGCTATAACTGTTATTATTATTCTTATTACTATTATTATTATCGCTATAACTGTTATTATTATGCTTATTCTATTGTTACTATCCGTATTACTCTTGCCATTATCATTATAACTATTATTATTATCCTTATTATTATTATTATTATCGCTATAACTGTTATTATTATTCTTGTTACTATTATTATTATCACTATAACTGTTATTATTATTCTTATTACCATTGTTACTATCCGTATCACTCTTGTCTTTATCCATATAACTATTATTATTAATCCTTATTACTATTATTATTATCGCTATAACTGTTATTATTATGCTTATTCTATTGTTACTATCCGTATTACTCTTGCCTTTATCATTATAACTATTATTATTATCCTTATTATTATTATTATTATCGCTATAACTGTTATTATTATTCTTGTTACTATTATTATTATCGCTATAACTGTTATTATTATTCTTATTACCATTGTTACTATCCGTATTACTCTTGCCTTTATCATTATAACTATTATTATTATCCTTATTATTATTATTATTATCGCTATAACTGTTATTATTATCCTTATTACTATTATTATTATCGCTATAACTGTTATTATTATGCTTATTCTGTTGTTACTATCTCTATTACTCTTGTCTTTCTCCTCATAACTATTACTATTATCCTTATTACTATTATTATTATCGCTCTAACTGTTATTATTATGCTTATTCTATTGTTATTATCCCTATTACTCTTGTCTATATCCTTATAACTATTATTATTATCCTTATTACTATTATTATTATCGCTACAACTGGTATTATTATTCTTGTTACTATTAATACTGTCCGTATTACTCTTGCCTTTATCCTTAATACTATTATTATTATCGCTATAACTGTTATTATTATTCTTGTTACTACTATTATTACCCCTATTCCTCTTGTCTTTCTCCTTATAACTATTATTATTATCGCTATAACTGTTATTATTATTCTTATTACTATTAATATTATCGCTATAACTGTTATTATAATTGTTATTACTATTATTATTATCGCTATAACTGTTATTATTATGCTTATTCTATTGTTACTATCCGTATTACTCTTGCCTTTATCCTTATAACTATTATTATTATCGCTATAACTGTTATTATTATCCTTAACGCTATTATTATTATCGCTATAACTGTTATTATTATTCTTGTTACTATTATTATTATCGCTATAACTGTTATTAGTATGCTTATTCTATTGTTACTATCTCTATTACTCTTGTCTTTATCCTTAAAACTATTATCATTATCCTTATTATTATTATTATTATCGCTATAACTGTTACTATTATTCTTGTTACTATTATTATTATCCCTATTCCTCTTGTCTTTCTGCTTATAACTTTTATTATTATCCTTATAATTATTATTATTATCGCTATAACTGTTGCTATTATTCTTGTTACTATTTTTATTATCCCTATTCCTCTTGTCTTTCTCCTTATAACTATTATTATTATCGCTATAACTGTTATTATTATTCTTATTACTATTATTATTATCGCTATAACTGTTATTATTATGCTTATTCTATTGTTACTATCCGTATTACTCTTGCCTTTATCATTATAACTATTATTATTATCCTTATTATTATTATTATTATCGCTATAACTGTTATTATTATCCTTATTACTATTATTATTATCGCTATAACTGTTATTATTATGCTTATTCTGTTGTTACTATCTCTATTACTCTTGTCTTTCTCCTTATAACTATTATTATTATCCTTATTATTAATATTATTATCGCTATAACTGTTACTATTATTCTTGTTACTATTATTATTATCCCTATTCCTCTTGTCTCTCTCCTTATAACTATTATTATTATCCTTATTATTTTTATTATTATCGCTATAACTGTTGTTATTATTCTTGTTACTATTATTATTATCCCTATTCCTCTTGTCTTTCTCCTTATAACTTTTATTATTATCCTTATAATTATTATTATTATCGCTATAACTGTTGCTATTATTCTTGTTACTATTTTTATTATCCCTATTCCTCTTGTCTTTCTCCTTATAACTATTATTATTATCGCTATAACTGTTATTATTATTCTTATTACTATTATTATTATCGCTATAACTGTTATTATTATGCTTATTCTATTGTTACTATCCGTATTACTCTTGCCTTTATCATTATAACTATTATTATTATCCTTATTATTATTATTATTATCGCTATAACTGTTATTATTATCCTTATTACTATTATTATTATCGCTATAACTGTTATTATTATGCTTATTCTGTTGTTACTATCTCTATTACTCTTGTCTTTCTCCTTATAACTATTATTATTATCCTTATTATTAATATTATTATCGCTATAACTGTTACTATTATTCTTGTTACTATTATTATTATCCCTATTCCTCTTGTCTCTCTCCTTATAACTATTATTATTATCCTTATTATTTTTATTATTATCGCTATAACTGTTGTTATTATTCTTGTTACTATTATTATTATCCCTATTCCTCTTGTCTTTCTCCTTATAACTTTTATTATTATCCTTATAATTATTATTATTATCGCTATAACTGTTGCTATTATTCTTGTTACTATTTTTATTATCATTATTCCTCTTGTCTTTCTCCTTATAACTATTATTATTATCGCTATAACTGTTATTATTATGGTTATTCTATTGTTACTATCCCTATTACTCTTGTCTTTATCCTTATAACTATTATTATTATCCTTATTATTATTATTATTATCGCTATAACTGTTATTATTATTCTTGTTACTATTATTACTGTCCGTATTACTCTTGCCTTTATCCTTAATACTATTATTATTATCGCTATAACTGTTATCATTATTCTTGTTACTATTATATTATACCTATTCCTCTCGTCTTTCTCCTTATAACTATTATTATTATCCTTATAATTATTATTATTGTCGCTATAACTGTTATTATTATTCTTATTACTATTATTATTATCGCTATAACTGTTATTATTATGCTTATTCTATTGTTACTATCCGTATTACTCTTGCCTTTATCATTATAACTATTATTATTATCCTTATTATTATTATTATTATCGCTATAACTGTTATTATTATCCTTATTACTATTATTATTATCGCTATAACTGTTATTATTATGCTTATTCTGTTGTTACTATCTCTATTACTCTTATCTTTCTCCTTATAACTATTATTATTATCCTTATTATTAATATTATTATCGCTATAACTGTTACTATTATTCTTGTTACTATTATTATTATCCCTATTCCTCTTGTCTTTCTCCTTATAACTATTATTATTATCCTTATTATTTTTATTATTATCGCTATAACTGTTATTATTATTCTTGTTACTATTATTATTATAGCTATAACTGTTATTATTATTCTTATTACCATTGTTACTATCCGTATCACTCTTGTCTTTATCCATATAACTATTATTATTAATCCTTATTACTATTATTATTATCGCTATAACTGTTATTATTATTCTTGTTACTATTATTATTATAGCTATAACTGTTATTATTATTCTTATTACCATTGTTACTATCCGTATCACTCTTGTCTTTATCCATATTACTATTATTATTATCCTTATTACTATTATTATTATCGCTATAACTGTTATTATTATTCTTGTTACTATTATTACTGTCCGTATTACTCTTGCCTTTATCCTTAATACTATTATTATTACCGCTATAACTGTTATTATTATTCTTGTTACTATTATTATTATCCCTATTCCTCTTGTCTTTCTCCTTATAACTATTATTATTATCGCTATAACTGTTATTATTATCCTTAATACTATTATTATTATCGCTATAACTGTTATTATTATGGTTATTCTATTGTTACTATCCCTATTACTCTTGTCTTTATCCTTATAACTATTATTATTATCCTTATTACTATTATTATTATCGCTATAACTGTTATTATTATTCTTGTTACTATTATTACTGTCCGTATTACTCTTGCCTTTATCCTTAATACTATTATTATTACCGCTTTAACTGTTATTATTATTCTTGTTACTATTATTATTATCCCTATTCCTCTTGTCTTTCTCCTTATAACAATTATTATTATCGCTATAACTGTTATTATTATTCGTGTTGCTATTATTATTATCGCCATACCTGTTATTATTATTCTTATTACCATTGTTACTATCCGTATCACCCTTGTCTTTATCCATGTAACTATTATTATTAATCCTTATTACTATTATTATTATCGCTATAACTGTTATTATTATGCTTATTCTGTTGTTACTATCTCTATTACTCTTGTCTTTCTCCTTATAACTATTATTATTATCCTTATTATTATTATTATTATCGCTATAACTGTTACTATTATTCTTGTTACTATTATTATTATCCCTATTCCTCTTGTCTTTCTCCTTATAACTATTATTATTATCCTTATTATTTTTATTATTATCGCTATAACTGTTATTATTATTCTTGTTACTATTATTATTATAGCTATAACTGTTATTATTATTCTTATTACCATTGTTTCTATCCGTATCACTCTTGTCTATATCCATATAACTATTATTATTAATCCTTATTACTATTATTATTATCGCTATAACTGTTATTATTATGCTTATTCTATTGTTACTATCCGTATTACTCTTGCCTTTATCATTATAACTATTATTATTATCCTTATTATTATTATTATTATCGCTATAACTGTTATTATTATCCTTATTACTATTATTATTATCGCTATAACTGTTAATATTATTCTTGTTACTATTATTATTATCCCTATTCCTCTTGTCTTTCTCCTTATAACTATTATTATTATCCTTATTATTATTATTATTATCGCTATAACTGTTATTATTATTCTTATTACTATTGTTGCTATCCGTATTACTCTTGTCTTTATCCATATAACTATTATTATTAATCCTTATTACTATTATTATTATCGCTATAACGGTTATTATTATTGTTATTACTATTATTATTATCGCTATAACTGTTCTTATTATGCTTATTCTATTGTTACTATCCGTATTACTCTTGCCTTTATCCTTATAACTATTATTATTATCGCTATAACTGTTATTATTATCCTTAATACTATTATTATTATCGTTATAACTGTTATTATAATCCTTATTACTATTATTATTATCGCTATAACTGTTATTATTATGCTTATTCTATTGTTACTATCTCTATTACTCTTGTCTTTCTCCTCATAACTATTATTATTATCCTTAATATTAATATTATTATCGCTATAACTGTTACTATTATTCTTGTTACTATTATTATTATCCCTATTCCTCTTGTCTTTCTCCTTATAACTTTTATTATTATCCTTATAATTATTATTATTATCGCTATAACTGTTGCTATTATTCTTGTTACTATTTTTATTATCCCTATGCCTCTTGTCTTTCTCCTTATAACTATTATTATTATCGCTATAACTGTTATTATTATTCTTATTACTATTATTATTATCGCTATAACTGTTATTATTATGCTTATTCTATTGTTACTATCCGTATTACTCTTGCCTTTATCATTATAACTATTATTATTATCCTTATTATTATTATTATTATCGCTATAACTGTTATTATTATCCTTATTACTATTATTATTATCGCTATAACTGTTATTATTATGCTTATTCTGTTGTTACTATCTCTATTACTCTTGTCTTTCTCCTTATAACTATTATTATTATCCTTATTATTAATATTATTATCGCTATAACTGTTACTATTATTCTTGTTACTATTATTATTATCCCTATTCCTCTTGTCTTTCTCCTTATAACTATTATTATTATCCTTATTATTTTTATTATTATCGCTATAACTGTTATTATTATTCTTGTTACTATTATTATTATAGCTATAACTGTTATTATTATTCTTATTACCATTGTTACTATCCGTATCACTCTTGTCTTTATCCATATAACTATTATTATTAATCCTTATTACTATTATTATTATCGCTATAACTGTTATTATTATGCTTATTCTATTGTTACTATCCGTATTACTCTTGCCTTTATCATTATAACTATTATTATTATCCTTATTATTATTATTATTATCGCTATAACTGTTATTATTATCCTTATTACTATTATTATTATCGCTATAACTGTTATTATTATGCTTATTCTGTTGTTACAATCTCTATTACTCTTGTCTTTCTCCTCATAACTACTATTATTATCCTTATTACTATTATTATTATCGCTATAACTGTTATTATTAT
>CAMAOC010000120.1:132500-140000 GCA_945859555.1 Megachile ligniseca | reverse complement strand
CTCTGACTCTGACTCTGACTCTGACTCTGACTCTGTCTCTGTCTCTGTCTCTGTCTCTGTCTCTGTTTCTGTCTCTGTCTCTGTCTCTGTCTCTGTCTCTGTCTCTGTCTCTGTCTCTGTCTCTGTCTCTGTCTCTGTCTCTGTCTCTGTCTCTGTCTCTGTCTCTGTCTCTGTCTCTGTCTCTGTCTCTGTCTCTGTCTCTGTCTCTGTCTCTGTCTCTGTCTCTGTCTCTGTCTCTGTCTCTGTTTCTCTCTCTGTCTCTATCTCTGTCTCTGTCTCTGACTCTGACTCTGACTCTGACTCTGTCTCTGTCTCTGTCTCTGTCTCTGTCTCTGTCTCTGTCTCTGTCTCTGCCTCTGACTCTGACTCTGACTCTGTCTCTGTCTCTGTCTGTGACTCTGACTCTGACTCTGACTCTGACTCTGACTCTGACTCTGACTCTGACTCTGACTCTGACTCTGACTCTGACTCTGACTCTGAGTCTGACTCTGACTCTGTCTCTGACTCTGACTCTGACTCTGACTCTGACTCTGACTCTGACTGTGCCTCAGCCTCTGACTCTGACTCTGACTCTGACTCTGATTCTGACTCTGACTCTGACTCTGTCTCTGTCTCTGTCTCTGTCTCTGTCTCTGTCTCTGTCTCTGTCTCTGTCTCTGTCTCTGTCTCTGTCTCTGTCTCTGTCTCTGTCTCTGTCTCTGTCTCTGTCTCTGTCTCTGTCTCTGTCTCTGTCTCTGTCTCTGTCTCTGTCTCTGTCTCTGTCTCTGTCTCTGTCTCTGTCTCTGTCTCTGTCTCTGTCTCTGTCTCTGTCTCTGACTCTGACTCTGTCTCTGTCTCTGTCTCCGTCTCTGCCCCTTCCTCTGCCCCTTCCTCTGTCTCTGTCTCTGTCTCTGTCTCTGACTCTGACTCTGTCTCCGTCTCTGCCCCTTCCTCTGCCCCTTCCTCTGTCTCTGTCTCTGACTCTGACTCTGACTCTGACTCTGACTCTGACTCTGACTCTGACTCTGACTCTGATTCTGACTCTGACTCTGACTCTGTCTCTGTCTCTGTCTCTGTCTCTGTCTCTGTCTCTGTCTCTGTCTCTGTCTCTGTCTCTGTCTCTGTCTCTGTTTTTGTCTCTGTCTCTATTTCTGTCTCTGTCTCTGACTCTGACTCTGTCTCTGTCTCTGTCTCTGTCTCTGTCTCTGTCTCTGTCTCTGTCTCTGTCTCTGTCTCTGTCTCTGTCTCTGTCTCTGTCTCTGTCTCTGACTCTGTCTCTGTCTCTGTCTCCGTCTCTGCCCCTTCCTCTGCCCCTTCCTCTGTCTCTGTCTCTGTCTCTGTCTCTGACTCTGACTCTGTCTCCGTCTCTGCCCCTTCCTCTGCCCCTTCCTCTGTCTCTGTCTCTGTCTCAGTCTCTGACTCTGACTCTGACTCTGACTCTGACTCTGACTCTGACTCTGACTCTGACTCTGACTGTGCCTCAGCCTCTGACTCTGACTCTGACTCTGACTCTGATTCTGACTCTGACTCTGACTCTGTCTCTGTCTCTGTCTCTGTCTCTGTCTCTGTCTCTGTCTCTGTCTCTGTCTCTGTCTCTGTCTCTGTTTCTGTCTCTGTCTCTATTTCTGTCTCTGTCTCTGACTCTGACTCTGTCTCTGTCTCTGTCTCTGTCTCTGTCTCTGTCTCTGTCTCTGTCTCTGTCTCTGTCTCTGTCTCTGTCTCTGTCTCTGTCTCTGTCTCTACCTCTGTCTCTGTCTCTGTCTCTGTCTCTGTCTCTGTCTCTGTCTCTGACTCTGACTCTGACTCTGACTCTGTCTCTGTCTCTGCCTCCGTCTCTGCCCCTTCCTCTGCCCCTTCCTCTGTCTCTGTCTCTGTCTCTGACTCTGACTCTGACTCTGACTCTGACTCTGACTCTGACTCTGACTCTGACTCTGACTCTGACTCTGACTCTGACTCTGACTCTGTCTCTGTCTCTGTCTCTGTCTGTGACTCTGACTCTGACTCTGACTCTGACTCTGACTCTGACTCTGACTCTGACTCTGACTCTGACTCTGACTCTGACTCTGTCTCTGACTCTGACTCTGACTCTGACTCTGACTCTGACTCTGACTGTGCCTCAGCCTCTGACTCTGACTCTGACTCTGACTCTGATTCTGACTCTGACTCTGACTCTGTCTCTGTCTCTGTCTCTGTCTCTGTCTCTGTCTCTGTCTCTGTCTCTGTCTCTGTCTCTGTCTCTGTTTCTGTCTCTGTCTCTATTTCTGTCTCTGTCTCTGACTCTGACTCTGTCTCTGTCTCTGTCTCTGTCTCTGTCTCTGTCTCTGTCTCTGTCTCTGTCTCTGTCTCTGTCTCTGTCTCTGTCTCTGTCTCTGTCTCTGTCTCTGTCTCTGACTCTGACTCTGTCTCTGTCTCTGTCTCCGTCTCTGCCCCTTCCTCTGCCCCTTCCTCTGTCACTGTCTCTGTCTCTGTCTCTGACTCTGACTCTGTCTCCGTCTCTGCCCCTTCCTCTGCCCCTTCCTCTGTCTCTGTCTCTGTCTCAGTCTCTGACTCTGACTCTGACTCTGACTCTGACTCTGACTCTGACTCTGACTCTGACTCTGACTCTGACTCTGACTCTGACTCTGACTCTGACTCTGACTCTGACTCTGTCTCTGACTCTGACTCTGACTCTGACTCTGACTCTGACTCTGACTGTGCCTCAGCCTCTGACTCTGACTCTGACTCTGACTCTGATTCTGACTCTGACTCTGACTCTGTCTCTGTCTCTGTCTCTGTCTCTGTCTCTGTCTCTGTCTCTGTCTCTGTCTCTGTCTCTGTCTCTGTCTCTGTTTCTGTCTCTGTCTCTATTTCTGTCTCTGTCTCTGACTCTGACTCTGTCTCTGTCTCTGTCTCTGTCTCTGTCTCTGTCTCTGTCTCTGTCTCTGTCTCTGTCTCTGTCTCTGTCTCTACCTCTGTCTCTGTCTCTGTCTCTGTCTCTGTCTCTGTCTCTGTCTCTGACTCTGACTCTGTCTCTGTCTCTGTCTCTGACTCTGACTCTGACTCTGTCTCTGTCTCTGTCTCTGTCTCTGTCTCTGTCTCTGACTCTGACTCTGTCTCTGTCTCTGTCTCTGTCTCTGACTCTGACTCTGACTCTGTCTCTGTCTCTCTCTCTGTCTCCGTCTCTGCCCCTTCCTCTGCCCCTTCCTCTGTCTCTGTCTCTGTCTCTGTCTCTGACTCTGACTCTGACTCTGACTCTGACTCTGACTCTGACTCTGACTCTGACTCTGATTCTGACTCTGACTCTGACTCTGTCTCTGTCTCTGTCTCTGTCTCTGTCTCTGTCTCTGTCTCTGTCTCTGTCTCTGTCTCTGTCTCTGTCTCTGTCTCTGTCTCTGTCTCTGTCTCTGTCTCTGTCTCTGTTTTTGTCTCCGTCTCTATTTCTGTCTCTGTCTCTGACTCTGACTCTGTCTCTGTCTCTGTCTCTGTCTCTGTCTCTGTCTCTGTCTCTGTCTCTGTCTCTGTCTCTGTCTCTGTCTCTGTCTCTGTCTCTGTCTCTGTCTCTGTCTCTGTCTCTGACTCTGACTCTTACTCTGACTCTGTCTCTGTCTCTGTCTCCGTCTCTGCCCCTTCCTCTGCCCCTTCCTCTGTCTCTGTCTCTGTCTCTGTCTCTGACTCTGACTCTGTCTCTGTCTCTGTCTCCGTCTCTGCCCCTTCCTCTGCCCCTTCCTCTGTCTCTGTCTCTGTCTCAGTCTCTGACTCTGACTCTGACTCTGACTCTGACTCTGACTCTGACTCTGACTCTGACTCTGACTCTGACTCTGACTCTGACTCTGTCTCTGTCTCTGTCTCTGTCTCTGTCTCTGTTTCTGTCTCTGTCTCTGTCTCTGTCTCTGTCTCTGTCTCTGTCTCTGTCTCTGTCTCTGTCTCTGTCTCTGTCTCTGTCTCTGTCTCTGTCTCTGTCTCTGTCTCTGTCTCTGTCTCTGTCTCTGTCTCTGTCTCTGTCTCTGTCTCTGTCTCTGTCTCTGTCTCTGTCTCTGTCTCTGTCTCTGTTTCTCTCTCTGTCTCTATCTCTGTCTCTGTCTCTGACTCTGACTCTGACTCTGACTCTGTCTCTGTCTCTGTCTCTGTCTCTGTCTCTGTCTCTGTCTCTGTCTCTGCCTCTGACTCTGACTCTGACTCTGTCTCTGTCTCTGTCTGTGACTCTGACTCTGACTCTGACTCTGACTCTGACTCTGACTCTGACTCTGACTCTGACTCTGACTCTGACTCTGACTCTGACTCTGAGTCTGACTCTGACTCTGTCTCTGACTCTGACTCTGACTCTGACTCTGACTCTGACTCTGACTGTGCCTCAGCCTCTGACTCTGACTCTGACTCTGACTCTGATTCTGACTCTGACTCTGACTCTGTCTCTGTCTCTGTCTCTGTCTCTGTCTCTGTCTCTGTCTCTGTCTCTGTCTCTGTCTCTGTCTCTGTCTCTGTCTCTGTCTCTGTCTCTGTCTCTGTCTCTGTTTCTGTCTCTGTCTCTGTCTCTGTCTCTGTCTCTGTCTCTGTCTCTGTCTCTGTCTCCGTCTCTGCCCCTTCCTCTGCCCCTTCCTCTGTCTCTGTCTCTGTCTCTGTCTCTGTCTCTGTCTCTGTCTCTGTCTCTACCTCTGTCTCTGTCTCTGTCTCTGTCCCTGTCTCTGTCTCTGTCTCTGTCTCTGTCTCTGTCTCTGACTCTGACTCTGACTCTGACTCTGACTCTGACTCTGACTCTGACTCTGACTCTGACTCTGACTCTGACTCTGACTCTGACTCTGACTCTGACTCTGACTCTGACTCTGACTCTGACTCTGACTCTGTCTCCGTCTCTGTCTCTGTCTGTGACTCTGACTCTGACTCTGACTCTGACTCTGACTCTGACTCTGACTCTGACTCTGACTCTGACTCTGACTCTGACTCTGACTCTGACTCTGACTCTGACTCTGACTCTGACTCTGACTGTGCCTCAGCCTCTGACTCTGACTCTGACTCTGACTCTGACTCTGACTCTGATTCTGACTCTGACTCTGACTCTGTCTCTGTCTCTGTCTCTGTCTCTGTCTCTGTCTCTGTCTCTGTCTCTGTCTCTGTCTCTGTCTCTGTCTCTGTCTCTGTCTCTGTCTCTGACTCTGACTCTGTCTCTGTCTCTGTCTCCGTCTCTGCCCCTTCCTCTGCCCCTTCCTCTGTCTCTGTCTCTGTCTCTGTCTCTGACTCTGACTCTGTCTCCGTCTCTGCCCCTTCCTCTGCCCCTTCCTCTGTCTCTGTCTCTGTCTCAGTCTCTGACTCTGTCTCTGACTCTGACTCTGACTCTGACTCTGACTCTGACTCTGACTCTGACTCTGACTCTGATTCTGACTCTGACTCTGACTCTGTCTCTGTCTCTGTCTCTGTCTCTGTCTCTGTCTCTGTCTCTGTCTCTGTCTCTGTCTCTGTCTCTGTCTCTGTTTTTGTCTCTGTCTCTATTTCTGTCTCTGTCTCTGACTCTGACTCTGTCTCTGTCTCTGTCTCTGTCTCTGTCTCTGTCTCTGTCTCTGTCTCTGTCTCTGTCTCTGTCTCTGTCTCTGTCTCTGTCTCTGACTCTGTCTCTGTCTCTGTCTCCGTCTCTGCCCCTTCCTCTGCCCCTTCCTCTGTCTCTGTCTCTGTCTCTGTCTCTGACTCTGACTCTGTCTCCGTCTCTGCCCCTTCCTCTGCCCCTTCCTCTGTCTCTGTCTCTGTCTCAGTCTCTGACTCTGACTCTGACTCTGACTCTGACTCTGACTCTGACTCTGACTCTGACTCTGACTGTGCCTCAGCCTCTGACTCTGACTCTGACTCTGACTCTGATTCTGACTCTGACTCTGACTCTGTCTCTGTCTCTGTCTCTGTCTCTGTCTCTGTCTCTGTCTCTGTCTCTGTCTCTGTCTCTGTCTCTGTTTCTGTCTCTGTCTCTATTTCTGTCTCTGTCTCTGACTCTGACTCTGTCTCTGTCTCTGTCTCTGTCTCTGTCTCTGTCTCTGTCTCTGTCTCTGTCTCTGTCTCTGTCTCTGTCTCTGTCTCTGTCTCTGTCTCTACCTCTGTCTCTGTCTCTGTCTCTGTCTCTGTCTCTGTCTCTGTCTCTGACTCTGACTCTGACTCTGACTCTGTCTCTGTCTCTGCCTCCGTCTCTGCCCCTTCCTCTGCCCCTTCCTCTGTCTCTGTCTCTGTCTCTGACTCTGACTCTGACTCTGACTCTGACTCTGACTCTGACTCTGACTCTGACTCTGACTCTGACTCTGACTCTGACTCTGACTCTGTCTCTGTCTCTGTCTCTGTCTGTGACTCTGACTCTGACTCTGACTCTGACTCTGACTCTGACTCTGACTCTGACTCTGACTCTGACTCTGACTCTGACTCTGTCTCTGACTCTGACTCTGACTCTGACTCTGACTCTGACTCTGACTGTGCCTCAGCCTCTGACTCTGACTCTGACTCTGACTCTGATTCTGACTCTGACTCTGACTCTGTCTCTGTCTCTGTCTCTGTCTCTGTCTCTGTCTCTGTCTCTGTCTCTGTCTCTGTCTCTGTCTCTGTTTCTGTCTCTGTCTCTATTTCTGTCTCTGTCTCTGACTCTGACTCTGTCTCTGTCTCTGTCTCTGTCTCTGTCTCTGTCTCTGTCTCTGTCTCTGTCTCTGTCTCTGTCTCTGTCTCTGTCTCTGTCTCTGTCTCTGTCTCTGTCTCTGACTCTGACTCTGTCTCTGTCTCTGTCTCCGTCTCTGCCCCTTCCTCTGCCCCTTCCTCTGTCACTGTCTCTGTCTCTGTCTCTGACTCTGACTCTGTCTCCGTCTCTGCCCCTTCCTCTGCCCCTTCCTCTGTCTCTGTCTCTGTCTCAGTCTCTGACTCTGACTCTGACTCTGACTCTGACTCTGACTCTGACTCTGACTCTGACTCTGACTCTGACTCTGACTCTGACTCTGACTCTGTCTCTGTCTCTGTCTCTGTCTCTGTCTCTGTCTCTGTTTCTGTCTCTGTCTCTGTCTCTGTCTCTGTCTCTGTCTCTGTCTCTGTCTCTGTCTCCGTCTCTGCCCCTTCCTCTGCCCCTTCCTCTGTCTCTGTCTCTGTCTCTGTCTCTGTCTCTGTCTCTACCTCTGTCTCTGTCTCTGTCTCTGTCTCTGTCTCTGTCTCTGTCTCTGTCTCTGACTCTGACTCTGACTCTGACTCTGACTCTGTCTCTGTCTCTGTCTCTGTCTCTGTCTCTGTTTCTGTCTCTGTCTCTGTCTCTGTCTCTGTCTCTGTCTCTGTCTCTGTCTCTGTCTCTGTCTCTGTCTCTGTCTCTGTCTCTGTCTCTGTCTCTGTCTCTGTCTCTGTCTCTGTCTCTGTCTCTGTCTCTGTCTCTGTCTCTGTCTCTGTCTCTGTCTCTGTCTCTGTCTCTGTCTCTGTCTCTGTCTCTGTCTCTGTCTCTGTCTCTGTCTCTGTCTCTGTCTCTGTCTCTGTCTCTGTCTCTGTCTCTGTCTCTGTCTCTGTCTCTGTCTCTGTCTCTGTCTCTGTCTCTGTCTCTGTCTCTGT
>CAMAOC010000120.1:97500-100000 GCA_945859555.1 Megachile ligniseca | reverse complement strand
GTCTCTACCTCTGTCTCTGTCTCTGTCTTTGTCTCTGTCTCTGTCTCTGTCTCTGTCTCTGTCTCTGTCTCTGTCTCTGTCTCTGTCTCTGACTCTGACTCTGACTCTGACTCTGTCTCTGTCTCTGTCTCTGTCTCTGTCTCTGTCTCTGTCTCTGTCTCTGTCTCTGTCTCTGTCTCTGTCTCTGTCTCTGTCTCTGTCTCTACCTCTGTCTCTGTCTCTGTCTCTGACTCTGACTCTGTCTCTGTCTCTGTCTCCGTCTCTGCCCCTTCCTCTGCCCCTTCCTCTGTCTCTGTCTCTGTCTCTGTCTCTGTCTCTGTCTCTGTCTCTGTCTCTGTCTCTGTCTCTGTCTCTACCTCTGTCTCTGTCTCTGTCTTTGTCTCTGTCTCTGTCTCTGTCTCTGTCTCTGTCTCTGTCTCTGTCTCTGTCTCTGTCTCTGTCTCTGTCTCTGACTCTGACTCTGACTCTGACTCTGACTCTGTCTCTGTCTCTGTCTCTGTCTCTGTCTCTGTTTCTGTCTCTGTCTCTGTCTCCGTCTCTGCCCCTTCCTCTGCCCCTTCCTCTGTCTCTGTCTCTGTCTCTGTCTCTGTCTCTGTCTCTGTCTCTGTCTCTGTCTCTGTCTCTGTCTCTGTCTCTGTCTCTGTCTCTGTCTCTGTCTCTGTCTCTGTCTCTGTCTCTGTCTCTGTCTCTGTCTCTGTCTCTGTCTCTGTCTCTGTCTCTGTCTCTGTCTCTGTCTCTGTCTCTGTCTCTGTTTCTGTCTCTGTCTCTATTTCTGTCTCTGTCTCTGACTCTGACTCTGTCTCTGTCTCTGTCTCTGTCTCTGTCTCTGTCTCTGTCTCTGTCTCTGTCTCTGTCTCTGTCTCTGTCTCTGTCTCTGTCTCTGTCTCTGACTCTGACTCTGACTCTGACTCTGTCTCTGTCTCTGTCTCCGTCTCTGCCCCTTCCTCTGCCCCTTCCTCTGCCCCTTCCTCTGTCTCTGTCTCTGTCTCTGTCTCTGACTCTGACTCTGTCTCCGTCTCTGCCCCTTCCTCTGCCCCTTCCTCTGTCTCTGTCTCTGTCTCAGTCTCTGACTCTGACTCTGACTCTGACTCTGACTCTGACTCTGACTCTGACTCTGACTCTGACTCTGACTCTGACTCTGACTCTGACTCTGACTCTGACTCTGACTCTGACTCTGACTCTGTCTCTGTCTCTGTCTCTGTCTCTGTCTCTGTCTCTGTCTCTGTTTCTGTCTCTGTCTCTGTCTCTGTCTCTGTCTCTGTCTCTGTCTCTGTCTCTGTCTCTGTCTCTGTCTCTGTCTCTGTCTCTGTCTCTGTCTCTGTCTCTGTCTCTGTCTCTGTCTCTGTCTCTGTCTCTGTCTCTGTCTCTGTCTCTGTCTCTGTCTCTGTCTCTGTCTCTGTCTCTGTCTCTGTCTCTGTCTCTGTCTCTGTCTCTGTCTCTGTCTCTGTCTCTGTCTCTGTCTCTGTCTCTGTCTCTGTCTCTGTCTCTGTCTCTGTCTCTGTCTCTGTCTCTGTCTCTGTCTCTGTCTCTGTCTCTGTCTCTGTCTCTGTCTCTGTCTCTGTCTCTGTCTCTGTCTCTGTCTCTGTCTCTGTCTCTGTCTCTGTCTCTGTCTCTGTCTCTGTCTCTGTCTCTGTCTCTGTCTCTGTTTCTCTCTCTGTCTCTATCTCTGTCTCTGTCTCTGACTCTGACTCTGACTCTGACTCTGTCTCTGTCTCTGTCTCTGTCTCTGTCTCTGTCTCTGTCTCTGTCTCTGACTCTGACTCTGACTCTGACTCTGACTCTGACTCTGTCTCTGTCTCCGTCTCTGCCCCTTCCTCTGCCCCTTCCTCTGTCTCTGTCTCTGTCTCTGTCTCTGTCTCTGTCTCTGTCTCTACCTCTGTCTCTGTCTCTACCTCTGTCTCTGTCTCTGTCTCTGTCTCTGTCTCTGTCTCTGTCTCTGTCTCTGTCTCTGTCTCTGACTCTGACTCTGACTCTGACTCTGTCTCTGTCTCTGTCTCTGTCTCTGTCTCTGTCTCTGTCTCTGTCTCTGTCTCTGTCTCTGTCTCTGTCTCTGTCTCTGTCTCTGTCTCTGTCTCTGACTCTGACTCTGTCTCTGTCTCTGTCTCTGTCTCTGTCTCTGTCTCTGTCTCCGTCTCCGTCTCTGTCTCTGACTCTGACTCTGACTCCGACTCTGACTCTGACTCTGACTCTGACTCTGACTCTGACTCTGACTCTGACTCTGACTCTGTCTCTGTCTCTGTCTCTGTCTCTGTCTCTGTCTCTGTCTCTGTCTCTGTCTCTGTCTCTGTCTCTGTCTCTGTCTCCGTCTCTGCCCCTTCCTCTGCCCCTTCCTCTGCCCCTTCCTCTGTCTCTGTCTCTGTCTCTGTCTCTGACTCTGACTCTGTCTCCGTCTCTGCCCCTTCCTCTGCCCCTTCCTCTGTCTCTGTCTCTGTCTCAGTCTCTGACTCTGACTCTGACTCTGACTCTGACTCTGACTCTGACTCTGACTCTGACTCTGACT